>ML686024.1:2300285-2384726 GCA_007922175.1 Pelusios castaneus | reverse complement strand
GCCCGGGAGCTGAGCTGGGGGGCTGGCTCGAACCCTCGCCGGTTCAGCCTCGGGGCTTCAGATGACAGCGGGGGCTGGCAACGCAGCCCCCGTTGCCACCGGAAGCCCTGCAGATGGGCTAGGGGGCTGGCTGTGGGCAGTGCATGGTGGGACAGGTGCCCACCATGCACTGCTCTTCTTTCGCAAAGGAGCATTCACGCGGTGAATGCTCCTTTGCGAAAGAAGCAGCACTGTGTACACAAGAAAGCGCTATATTTATAGTGCTTTCCTTGTCCCGCAATAAAAGTTATTGCCGGACAAGTCTGTAGTGCGTACATGGCCTTAGCCAGGCAGACAAAGACTCCGTCAACAGCTCCAGTAGCTTGAGAAAACTGAATAGACTATCATAAGCCACACACCAATAGACAGTTCAGTGCGAAATAACATCCTTTAATCCTTCTTAAGTGTTTCCTCTGTGACTTTTTTTGTTGCTGTGCTGTTAATGGGGGTGTGATCACTTCATCATTTGACCTACAGGCCTCACGTTTCCTGCAGCAAAGGGATCATGTCTGGTTCACTCATATGATTTATCAGGAATCCTTTTGGAGCATTTCTCTCCATACTCTTCAACACCCTTAAATGTGTCAGGAAAAAAAATGACTCCTACACAACAATTGGAGAGCACACAGACAGCTCGATGTACTCCAACTGACCAACAGAATGGAACAATTACATTAATCAGGCAAAAGATTTGTGTGATCATCAGTACATTGGTGAGTA
Source organism: Pelusios castaneus (assembly GCA_007922175.1). NCBI lineage: Eukaryota > Metazoa > Chordata > Testudines > Pelomedusidae > Pelusios > Pelusios castaneus. The sequence continues at coordinate 2,383,967 of ML686024.1, read as the reverse complement.
CAATGGGAGAGAATTCTCATGTTATTTAACCCAGGCAGCTTTTACATAACCATGGCAATATGTTGTCCTAGTGTACAGTTCATGTTTTCACCAACAGTAATTAGCCCAATTAGCCCACATTCCAAGGACCACATAATACAATCATCTTGAAACTGAACTCACCTAGGATTTCAAAAGTGTATGTGTGTGGAAGGGACATGGGGGAGGGGGGGTTGTTATATTCCAGCAGGTTGCCCTATATGGCCTCTACTATTTTATAATAATAGGTACTTTGTAACACAAACGATTGATTTACCACTCATCTTCTGCTAACGAATACAGACTTGTCAGAACTCTCAACCTGTCAACACCCAAATGTGGGATGTAATACATCAAAGACCATAAAGGGGGACAATAAATTATTTATCCCTCAAAATGAGGTACATTTAAGAGATATGAGAATTGATATAAAGAACGAACCTATGCAGAGAGGGAGCAGAGACACACAAATATTTAGATAAAAAAAGAGTCCTGTGGCACTTTTAAAGACTAACAGATTTATTTTTTGCATGAGCTTTTGTGGAAGAAAAGCACGAAGCACGAAAGCTCATGCGATAAATAAATCTCTGTTGTTTTTCTGCAATAGACTAACACGGCTACTTCTTTGGAACCTAAATATTTATATAGCATATCCTCATTTGTTCTATTGGAGACACAGACTTGCTTTACCAATGGTATGATTTATATTGTAATCAGACTAAGTAATGATTTGCTGTCAAATAGTAGCCTATAAGATGAAAAAGAATGATTCATTGGCAAGTTAGGGAGCAAATCCCTAATGAAATTGCACATCAACCAGCTATATTAAACTGTAATGACATGATGCATCACTAACCTCTAACTACACATAGACTAAACAGAACTTATCCAAATCACTTTCATTGCTTCAGCATCCACATGATTTTGTCTGCAAATCTAGCACAGGGGTGGCTCTTTCCTTCATTGGAGTTGGAGCCTGCACCTCTGATGGTCTTCCACAAACTTCTTGTTTCACAGGATATGCACCTCCTGTATGTTTCTTCTAGCATCATGCCACTTGTGTTTGCACTGTTTGTCACTTTGCATTGCCTGGCCCTAATGCACCTACTTGTCCTCGCCTATCTGCTCAATCCTCAATTGGGACAATTATGTTAGCAATCCAGTGGACAATGAATGGGTCTTATCTTGATATTACAAAAAGCTCAATTTCTAAATGGCATAAAATGGGTTAATAAATCATAGATGTTATAAGCATGGGACAGACATGAGTAATATGTGTTATACACGGTTATAAGCAGAGGCGGCTTTTGGGGTAGGCGAGGCAGGCAGCTGCGTAGGGCCCTGAGCAGTAAGGGGCCCCGTCATGGGCGGTCACCTGCTTCTCCTAGCAGGGGTCAGCCCCCCCTGGCACGCATGCTAAAGTTGGCACACGGGCTGATCCTGAGTGGCAGGCACTGCTCAGCCTCCCTCCGCTGGCCTCGCCCCCCCCAGCGTGGCCTAGGGGCTGGGGCCACAAGAGCTATCTGCCGTGGCTCCCGGCTCCCTCCCGCTGGCCGGGTTTCCCCACTCCGCCCTGCCTGGAGTGGAGGCTCCAGTCCCCGACTCCACAGCAAGGTAAGTGCTGGGGGGGGAGAGCCTTGGCTTGGGGCTTGGGTGCCTTGGCTTGGGGGTTGGGCTGTGGTGGGGGTGACCGGCGGTGCGGATCGGCCCGCCTCGGGGCTCGGCTGATGGCGTGGGGGCTGGCTGGTGCGGGGGCTGGCGCAGGGGCCGGCTGGGGCCTGGTGCAGCCTGGCTCAGGGGCCAACTTGGGACCCGGGGGCCATCTGGGAGTGCGGGGACTGGCTGGAGCACAGGGACTGGTGCGGGGGCTGGCTGGGGGCCCGGGGACTGGTGTGGTCTGGCTTGGGGGCCAGCGCAGGTGTGCAGGGGCTGGCTCGGCTGGGGGATGGCTCGGGGGCTGGCTTGGCGCTCGGAGGCTCAGTGGCCCAACTCGGGGCTTGGAGCCGGTTCGGAGTTTAGTCAATCTAGGGGGCCCCAGAATGGGCCTTCACCTAGGGCCCGAGATAGCCTAAGGCCACCTCTGGTTATAAGCAACCCTCGATCTGTTGGAATCTATACCAATCTTCTACAATTGATTAACTATTAAAACACATAATTTATTAAATCTTCATGGACCATTTAGAAATGTAACCTTAATATGAAATGTGACCAATAAACAATAAAGGCCTGATTCTCTTCTCATGCCAGTTCTATCCTGGGGTAAGAGACTTCATTGACTTCAGCAGAGTACTCGGACTTACATTGTCGTAAAGGAGATCAGAATCAGGCTCTTTGTACCTTGGCCTAAACAGGACAAAGCTCTTCTTAAGCTAAAAATAATTATGAAATGACCCAGCTAGCTGTCCCTGGCAATTCTGGGAAGCCAGGAAAAAAGAGATTACCAGAGCCACAAAGTTCAGATACAGTAAAGAAAGCTGGGAAATGGGACTTCCAGAGACAGTCAAAGTAGGCTTCATTAAATTTCACTGTCAGATTGTTAGCCTCATGACTGTTAGCCTCTCCAAGTTCCATGGATTTAAACAAAGATTAGCACCGTGCTGTAATTATCATTTGCTATAGTTAGAATTTTTTTCCCCAGCAGTACATGCATTATATTTTTCTTTTTTCCCCCTCACCTGGCAATAATGATATGCACTCTTGTTACTGTGTTTGCCAGTAGTCACTGACTATGGAGGATACAAAAGAGGAGGAAAAACATAATCTCTCTCTCTCTGTCTAAAATTCATTGTAGGCTAGATCGTTTTGCTGCAGAACTTTCCTGCCAATAGTAACAGATCAAAAGTGAAGAATTACACAGCGGTAAAAGGCAGAAGGAATGTATGTTGATAGTCTTCACCGTGGAAGCATATAATAAGCAGAGAAGATGCTACTATAAATGTGACAGGAGATTAGTATATGAGTCCTTGATACTTGGCAATCCAAGCTAAACATTTTGACCTGAACCATACAAGAGAAGCCTGGTCTGATGGTCACATACAAGTTCCCCCATTTGTGCACATCAAGCAATCTGAAACTGGCAGTCTCTGTTCAACGGAAGCCCCAGGGTGAGTGCAGCGTGTTTATAAATCAGGATTGAGATGATTTAGCATAGTTATCTGTGGGGAAGTTTGCACAGTATTTGATGCTTGGATTCAGCAAGTGCTGTGAGGCAGCCACTTTAATGAGACCTAAATGAATCTGCAAAATTAATTTAAAAAAAATCTTGAGTCTGGAGAGTATTTGTCCCATAGCTTTCTCACAGGATTATTATGAATGTACTATAGGAATAACTAAAATGGATCACATCACTGGTCCATATAATCCCGTATCTTGTTTTACAGTCAAATGCTTCAGGGGACATTATTTTCTCTAAAGCAAATGTCAATGTTCAAATAAACAAACCGCAATTTTCAAGTAAAGGATTATGATCATAGTCCTATATGGGTACAGGAGTAGAGGTGAGAGGAATAATTGTTTTTTTCAATTCTGTAGCAGAATAAAAAAAAAAGATTTCAGTTCAGGTCAAATAGAGAACACCGTTTCGGGGGAATTTTTCGAAAGAGTCAGACAATGTTTGCTTCAGGTCAAATGAAACATTTTGTGTGATACCAAATAGAATGTCACATTATGGGACATTTTAACAAAAAATCAAAGGAAATGAAGAATGAGATTAATAAAACCAGAGAAGGAGAAAGTGATCCCCTAATACCCACTTGCCCAATGGTTAGAGCATTTGTGTGCGATATGAGAGACCCAGATTTCAATTTCCATTTTGAAGCAGGGTCTTGACCTCTCTCTCATGTCGACAATTTACTGTTCCCCTCACACAGTGGGGGCTCTATATAGTAAATTAACCGTCCCACTGTAAGAGTTCTTAACTTTATCACCTCCAGTACCATAGGTATTTTTTTCACCTTTAATTGAAGTTTAGACATCCCACCAAGTGGAAGTTCCCTTAAGAGGGAATCAAGGCATAGCCTCATCTCTCAGTTGCTTCCCAGTTCATGCTGTGAAGCCAGGGATGAGGTGATACCTGGAAGATCACCTGTGTCTCATAGAAGCTATTAAGAGCTGTAGGGAGTAGGCAGTCCTTGGATTAAGGCTTCAGGAGTCTGAATTAAGTGAAAGAATTTAGACAGATGGCCCTATAGACTACCCTGTAATCATGCAGGGAGTAGAGGCTCCTGGAAAAATCCCAGTTCTGGGGGGAAAAGGACATGACCAAGATATCAACCTTGTGTAAAATTGATTGATTTTGAAGAAATAAAACTGAAGAACTGAAGAAAAAGATCAGAAATCCAGAAGCTGGAGAGGGTTCTTTGGTGCACAGGTCAGTGTGCTAGCCCAGTGGCTTACAGGAAACATTTCTAAGGAATCAGGACACCAGTCACAAAGGATAAAATGGACCGAACCAAAAATAGTTCTGAATCAAGTCACATATAGCAGGAATAAAGAATTATGGGCCACTCACTTGAATGGAGCTTTGCTAATTTGCCCGAACTGAGGTTCAGATCATATGTTTTTCCATTTAGGCTATATCCATATAGCCATTCCATATAGGCACATCAGTGGTAGCGTTGTGTAGGGCACACGTAGTTATATGCCACAGAGAAAAGCCAGCTGTGTCTACACTGTGGTGTGTAGCTACATAGGTCAATTAAGGACTCCAGCAGAAGGGAAAAGGTTCAGCAATTCTCCACTGCTGGCGCCCTTCACTGCAACAAGGAAGCAGCAGGGAAAAGCCCCTGCCAGGGTCTTTCCTTGTGGTGAAGTCTCCAACAGCAGGGATGCAGCAGGATACTACACTGCTAAAAATAGCAGTATAGACAAGGACTTGCCAGTTGGGTGAGCAGGGAGCTGTGTGGGGTATGTACTTGTGTACATACCCACAACATAAGAAGTGTCTGTTCTCTACTTGCCCATGTATCCAGTTACATTGCTATTTATACCTGTGCTTTCAGGCTACATGGGTATTTACAGTACAAAGCCCCTGAAAGAAGCATGTGGTGTAGACATACCATTAAAGTTCAGGGTCCAAACTTAACCCTGTTACACCTATGTAAGTCAGGTGTAACTCCAATAACTTCAGCAGAATTACTAGATATACACCAGGGTAACTGAGGGCAGAATTTAACTCCATGAATTTAGGAGGATTTTACATTCGTGGATTCCAAAAACAAAAGTACTGGATCATTCATAAACATGAATACTTCTGGAATAACTACAATTAGAACTGAGTGAATAGTGGAAGACATCGTCTGCAAATGAGCTGTAATTAGAAAGCAAATTTCAATTCAGCTGTGTTTGCAAACCTTTGAGTGGTCAAGTTTTACTGACACAGACACTTATATACATTTTTAGATCAAATATCTGATGAAAGAGTTTAGTCAGTTTTGAAATATATGATTCACATTGTGTTGGTTAAGGTAGTCAAATTCTCATGGCTTTGTTTCTGTTCCTTGAGAGAACAATTTATGTAACTAACCAAAAGAGGGAGTACCATGAAAGTTAATATTACATGAAATTAGCTAACTAATAAGAAGATTGAGGGGCAATTTGGGATGGTTTATGTAGCTAATATAAAGAAGCTATATCAATAATAGTATTATCAAGATGTAAATTAGCAAGACTGTAACCACTTTACTTGTATACTGTACCCTGTTTCCTATCCTTTGCTCATCTGTCTTTTTAGCCTGTACGGCCCAATTCCTCAAAGGTATTAGGTGCCTAACCCCTATTGAAATCAATGAAAAGCGATAGGATAGTGATAGGAAAAGTTACAAAGAAAACAAAACACTTTCAGGTGACTAAAACTTAATTCTAAGAAGTTACAATAGGCACCTAAGTAAATTCCTCACTTACATGAAGATATTGGCATCACTAGTCCATGGACCCAACTGCCAGAGGGTGCTGCATCCTAGCAGCCCCTCAGTGATAGATGACAAAATAGCTTTTTGCCTCTGCTTATATCTTCCAAAGTTCATTGACTCTGTTTCAAGAGGCAGCAAGGCTTCTTGAAGGAGGGGGGGGTCTAACCCCCATTGACACTGCTATGGGGTCATCACCCCTTCTTGCCCTTCTGATGGGCTTTGTTTAATTTGCATATACATGTGCTTTTCATTGTCTTAACTCACACCTTGCTTAATTTACATTGGAGGAACAATCAAGCTTGCAAAACAACATTCCCTGGTCTAGGACGGATAATGCTTAGAGATGCTGTCTGCCATACACATTTGAGGAACATATTTCTAGCACACATCTATAATTCTTTATACACTATCTACATATACACCAGGCAATAATATTATTGACAAGCGTGCTCCCAGTTTCCATATGACACCTTACACAAAGTCTGACAGCAGTTAGCTGGGGCAATGAGTGTCAGGCCTTATGTGAGTTATAGTGTAGTGTGCCTGATGACCCTGGATTTGAGGGGTATTTTACTCCAGAAGTTGATTAAATTAATTACAACCATATTGTGTGCATTCAGTCACCATGAATTAATCAAATAGAACACCACATAACCAAGGATTAATTTGAACAAGCAGGGCTTCTAGAGGCAAGGTCAGAAGCTAGCTACAGACTAGTTATTGAAGACAAGAGAAGTGATGACCCAATAGGGAGTCACTGTAATCAATGGCTATGTCTACACTTACTAAAGTTAGTTCAAATTAGTTAATTCGAACTAACTATTTCTAACTAATTTTAGTTAGTTCGAATTAACTTAATTTGAATTAGAAAAATGTAGCAATTTGCATTGAATTAGCAAATTGCATTGAGTTCAATGGGCTGGTTAGTTCGAACTAAGTGATTAGTTCGAACTAACATGGCCACATTGTTTAATTTGAACTAACTAGTTCGAATTAACCCTTAGTTCAAATAGCATATTTGAATTTATTAGTTTGAATTAAGGAAGCCCTTAATTCAAACTAATTAAAGCCTAGTGTAGCCATGGCTTTAGTTAGTTCGAATTAAGCTTCCTTAATTCGAACTAACTTGCCAGTGTAGACATAGCCCTTGTGTTTTGTGACAGGATTAGATAAACAGACTGTACTTCAGAGCAGTTCTCTGAATCTATCCTGAGAGACTTTTTCCTGACAACTTTACACCCTGACAAGGAAACATCCATCCTGTGCTGATCTGCTGCAATTACTCTATATTGTCCCAGATGTTAGGTAATTATTTGGGATGCTCCAAACCTATTGCTAATGTCTCTGTGTACTTAAAACTAATAAATAGCCATTTTAAATGAGAGTATACCTGCTTTTATTAATCAACATCAGCCAGAAGTGCTGTGTTCTTATTGTTATTCCTGAAGCTGTCAGAGGTGAAACAGTTAAGTTACCATTGCTGTGGTTTCTGAAAACCTTGGGTTACAGTTAGCTTTGAGGGGCAACCTAGCTCACAGTAATTTCTTTAGGAATCTCGTCCAGCATGCATATTACTTGTTAGTTTTTTTAGGCTAGTTTCTGTGATAACAATTCAATGCTAATTGACTATCACAGAAGTATGTGAGAAATATGAAATTCTCAGTTGTTTCCCATTGGGCTTTTATTGACCACCTTCCTTCCTCAGTAATTCTGTTCCTTTGGGAGATATGATTATGTTCAAGGCTTAAAATCACTAAGTGTGTCTATTACTTTACTAAACACTTTTCTCATACTTCCCATTTTCAGCTCTCAAAACACTTCTTTATATCAAATATTAAGCCTCACACCTTCCCTGTGAAATATGGAAGTATTTTTATCAGCAGTGTAAAGTAAAGTGAGACACAAAAGAGTTAAATGATTTGCCCAAGAGCATGGAGGAGGCGTCTGACAAAATTAGAAACAGAACCTACAGCTGTTGGCGTCCAGTCCAGCACATCTAAGCGGCTAAGTTGGCACTGCTCTAGCTAGCTCAAATAACATTAACAATGAAGCCAAGGCAGCAGCAGGATGTACTTACTCTGTGTTACTACCACGGTTGCAGTGGTTTCACTGGTATTGTTATTTAAGCTGCTGTAGTCACACCTCTCAGTGCAGCAAACTACTATCCACAGATTGCCATTCACTCCACTCTTAGGGTGCGTCTACACTTGTAAATTAAGTCGATTTAAGCAGGCTTAAGTCAACTTAATTTACTCTGCTTCTACACTGAACTTTCCTTAATTCGACTTAAGATGATGCTTAAGTCGAATTAAGGAAAAGTTAGTTCGATTTAGTAAAACCTCGTTTTACTTCGAACTAACGCTTAATTCGACTTTATTAAATCGAATTAAGCCAGTGTAGACGTGGATTAGCCCTAAGTCAATTTAAATGGCCTCCAGACCTCCCCCACTGGCCTCTCTCCCAGGGTTCCTGGCACACCAGGAGCTTGGCATGCCCACCCACAGGGCAGAACACAGCCCTGCCAACCCCGCTCCTGCACCCTGCTCCTGTCCATGACCTGCTCAGCTCCCATGTAGTCAGGCACAATGGAGAAGGTGCTAAGCTTCCTTCCTCTTTTAAAGCGGTGGCCGGGGAAGGGGGGCACCTCTTGGGTGCCACATGCCACACTTCCCACCATGCACCACTCCTAGGTTGACCTAGCCCCTGCCAGTCAACTTAAGCGTCTAGTGTAGAAGCTCTAAGTTGATTTAGCAAGGTCGACTTTAAGTCGACCTAAATTTATAGTGTAGACACGCTAAGTCGAATTAACAAGGTCAATTTAAAGTCGACTTTGTTAATTCAACTTAGCAAAGTCGATCTAATTGCACGAGTGTAGACATAGCCTTAGAGCTGAGTGAAATGAATATCAAATTCTTAATATCCTGAGCACTTTAGAATAGCAGGGAAAACAAAAGACATTAGAAAACAGAGCTGTGTGAATAACTGATTTGTTGGTTTGCTAACGGTGCTGACACCGAGCAAAAAATACTAGTTATGGGTCAACTCAAAAAAGAATTTTTCAGAAATTCCAACTACTCTGGGTCAAACAAAAAGTCACAGGCATTTTGGGCATCCTCAACCCTGTACCCAAAAAATGAAAGCAAAGGAAACGTGAAAACAAAGGGCTGCACTCATAAGGGGACTTATAGATCATTAACAAAACTGAGGGAGAAAAGGGGGAAACAGTCCCCCTTTGTACTCACTGTACCTGAGATGTGGAATACCCAGACTGAATTGCTGCTCTGGAGCTGAGGCTTGAACTCAGGCCTCCCCTTTCACAGGTGAGCCCCCTAAACACCAGGCTAGTTCGCTCCCGCACTATCACTTGTTGAAGCTGTTCCACTTTTGTATAACTGAGTAAAATACTTCCTGGAGTAGGGACTTAAATATAGGTGTTCCCCTGCAGATCAGTACCCGAACCACCAGGCTATACATAATAGAACAGCTTCACCAGGAGAAGCTGATGAGACACATCAGAATAGTCTAGTGCTCTAGGGCACCTGCATGGGAGAGGAGAGACCTAGGCTCAAGTCCCTATGTGGGTGGCAGTGATGACTTTGTAAGCACAGGTATTGCCCCCCCATGCATGGGGCATGTGTGACATACCAGTGCACAATCCAGACTAGTGGGGGGCTGTGTTACCTTGCCCTGCAATGTTGAGTGCCTTTTAATGCCTTGCTGTAGTAGTGCCAACCTGGGCAGCTCATAGAGGCTCTGTCTACACTTAGAAATTTAGGTCGACTTTACTATGTTGACTTTAAGTCGACCTTATTAAGTTGACTTAGAGAGTCCACACAGGACTCTTAAGTCGACTTAAAGCTGGCCTTACTAAGTCAACTTAGAGAATCTAGTGTAGACTAGACAAGCACACATTCCCTCCTTTGTTTAGGGCAGACCTGACTTCTGCCTGGGCAGGGCTGTGCGGTTTGGAACATGTGTAAATAACCTCTTACAGGGAAATATTATAACTTCACACACAGTGGTGCTACACATGTTTTACCAGGGCAATAGTGACGAGCACACTATGAGTTTTCAAATGACAGTGTACTCCACCACAACCTATGAGGTCATGCAGGGTGAAGGACACTATTTAGCTCTATAAAATGCCATCCTCCAGGCAGTGTGACTTTGCACGTACGGTGTATGCAAGACCACGCTGTGCAAAGCATGCCATTTTAAGAACAAAATGGCATCTTCCATGCAGCAAAAGAGCCAGTACATGGTTTTGACTCCATTACAGTATTGGGAGGTGGTTCAAACCTGAGTCTCCCACAACCAAGGCACCAACCTTTGGGTTGCTGGCTATCAGAGAACCACCATTGTACCTTCTAGCTTGAGGCCAGTTGTGGTAACAAGATGGCTTGCTTGGCTGAACAATATTACTGCATACTGTTGCTAATCTCTTGCATTCATTAGCATAGGCAATTAACCATTCAAAGGTTAATTTACTATCTGGAATTTACAAGTTTCAAAGAAAACTGAGGACAATAGTATTATTATACCACAAGTCCTGTCTAAATGATATCTCCTTTAGACCTCTGAATCAATAGAATACCTTAATGAATCATTAAAGACAGGAACAGAATTTTAGCATCTTCAAGCTAATTAAACCACATTAGTAAACTTCTAACAAAATATCTGTAAACACTTAGTATCTACTTTTGATCCTCTAATAATACAGGCCTATATATCCAGGATGGTAGTCTACTTAACATGGCTTTGATAGCTAATGGCCCTGTATACCATTTCAATAATCTTCTAATATATATTTAAGGGTTGATTTTAGGACACTCAGCCATCTGGCTACTTAACCCTCACTGGCACAGCGTCATACTGATATATAAATTTGTTTCTTGACCAAAACAATGAACTGAAATTGACACAAATTCACAAAATATTTTGGTTAGTCTGATTCTGCCTTTTTTTTTTTTTTTTTTTGGCAAAAGATGTTATAGTTGAAAATTTTCTCCCAGCTCTGCTAGAAACCTCAACACCCTTACATAGCTGAACTTCTCATCCCGGAAGTTGTAACAGTACAAGCCATGGATGTTGCTTCAGGAAAATAAAATAAAACAAAAGTAGAGCATAGGCTTCTTCTTCTTTTTTTTTAAGCTTGCACAATTAAATTTTAAACTAAAAACTAAACTAAACTTTTAAATTAAAACTGTACTTCACATTTACCTTTCTCTTACTGGCAACTCCGATGCCTTTTCTACTTGTGTTCAGCTTTTATATGCCACTTAAGGTGCCTTCTCGCTCATAAAATGATTGTGAATAAACAATACCCTTGCTCTAGCTCTAAATACATGCTGATGTATACTTAAAAACAGTTCTCACTGCCTGAGAGGTTTTATAGTGAGGTTATTGAGATAAGCTTTAGCTTCTCTCCTGTGGAGACCATCTCAGCACTAGAGAAAGATCTTTGAAAACTACTGCTGAGATAGTGGGTATATCATTAACAATCCTTGGGGGACGCTGCTATGATTATTCTGGTAATGGGCCCAGTTGAATAGCTGTGACATGTCGAAGTAGCAGCAAGTCATGAAGTGTCCTTTTGCCAATGGGAAGGGTCAGGTAGGACATGAGAGAGAATGTTTACATCTACAACAAGCTTGAACCAACACCCCAGATCTAGGCGCCTCTGACTTTGGAGACGTGCAACAATGACTCCACTTTGCAATAGACCACTATCATTAGAAAACATAAGCTATATCAGAGAGTCAAACTTATTCAGGGAAGAAAGCCAAGTTCTATGTGTGCAGGCCAGGGTAGAAATTCAGAGCTACTTATACCCCACAACACAAATGAAACGCCTACTGATGCCAGTAAGATATTTGCTAAGGGATCAAGGTGAGAATTAGGCCTTCATGTACTATCTAGAGCATGATGCCATTTCATGGAAGATTCAGAGAGCCTACAGCATGGGAACTAGGGTTCCCTGATTTCCAGGGTAGCTGGTTCCCTGAGCTACCTGTCTCCGTGCGTATTGGCCAGCCCAGGGCACCAGCTGCCACAGAGGTGTAGACCTTGGAAGCCCAGACTCCCCAGCAGTAAGCAAGGCAGACAATGGCAGATCTGGGTGGGTGAGCTGGCAGGAAATGAGGCAGATTCTGTTAGAGCTTTGTTGAATTGAACCGTCTCTGTGACATGTTTCAATTTCCATTGGAATTCACTGACTTTTTGTGACCAGCTCTAAGCTCAACTCAATATTTATTTATTATCTAGTATTATTGCCTTATTGCTACATGTATCATCAGTTGACAACATGCTCCACCTTAAGCCTACTGCTAATGTTCTTCTGTCCCTGTCCTCCTCTCTTTTGTCCCTCTTCCCAATCTTCATGAGCCTCTTTTCCCCTTCCCTGTAACAATTCCCAATAAGGTGTACCTCATTCCCTTTCCCTAAAATGATCAACAATTGGTTAATGTTCTGAAGTGTCTTTTAAAATTGACACTTCAATCAGATTAATAAGGGACAGGGAAGTTCTCCCTTTTGAGTCACTGTTTCAGACTGTCTGTAGGCTCAGGAGGAGGACATCACTTCATCATTGGTTATGCCCAGTTCACCTTTAGGTTATACTGCGGCCACAGAGTCACAGAAATGCAGGGCTGGATGGGATCTGGAGAGGTCATCAAGACCAGCCCCCTACACCGAGGCAGGGCCAAATAAACTCAGACCAACCCTGTCAAGTGTTTGTACAATCGTTTTTTAGAAACTACCAATGATGTGGATTCTACAACCTCTTCTGGAAATTTATTCCAGTGCTTAACTATCAGAGTTAGAAAGCTTTTCCTAATAGCTAACATAACTCTTATATGACTGTTGGAAACTTATTTTTAAAATTACTCAAAAGATTAGAGACTCCAGATCTGTCATATAGATCACATAGATACATCATAAAAACAGAAGAGAAAAGGAATAGATACATAATGTAGGCCATGTGTTTGAACCCCTAAACTACATCCAAATCCAATGTCCAAACTAGGGTGACCAGATAGTAAGTGTGAAAAATCAGGATGGGGTTGAAGGTAGTATGCATCTATATAAAAAAAATATCAGGACTGGCCACATAACATCTGGTCACCCTAGTTCAAACACCCTTGGATTTTGAGGGAGTCAGGTTTTAATATTGTGACTCAGACCTTTCTAATGGGAGAATGCTGATCATTTGCACTCCATTTTTTGGTTCAAGACAGTTTGCCTGAGCAAAGATGCAGTGATGGACCGTCTGATCTCTGTGCCAGGGTCCCTCCAAGCTACCTTCTGCCTAGCAACAGCGGCCAGACAGGAAAAACAAAGGCTGCTGCAAGACAACAGAGTCTTGTGGCACTTTTAAAGACTAACAGATTGTCTTTCTACAATAGACTAACACGGCTACCCCTTTGAAAAAGGCTGCTGCAGTTAGATTGGCAAACTTTGGCTTCTGAGCAGCCCAAAAGAGAGTTAGGATGGAGACTGAATCGCCTGTTACACCAGAGAAAGGTCCCCATAGTAACTAGCAAAGCAGTATAGGGAAGGTTAGTTTTGCATCTGGCACATGCAGGGCCACACCTTTCTTGGGCTGTGCAAGGCTTCTAGCGTTGTTAGTAGCCACCACTGTTCCTGACTAAAAGAGTTTAATCTTATCCTATGACATATGTGAAACACATCACTACGTGTGCTAGGCCAGGTGAGACAAATAGCTGCTGAAAGAGAAAACACTCACAGATCTGATATTTTAATAATTGAAATCAAATGGGTTGCTTGCAGTCAGAGATTCTCCCTTCAACCTAGGTGCTGAGAAAATTCCAGGTGCTCTCTTCTCTTTTGGGCCCTCCAGGCACACTAATAATTTGCTCCAGGTAAGTTCAACAATATCCCTCTCCTGGCCTGGTTCCCAGGTAATTACAATGCTGAAAGCAGACACCTTGTATTATACTCCAGGAAAGGAAAAGGGAGTATTAACCATTTCCCTGCCAACTACTGAATGGGGTCTATGATCCTTGTCAGTCATATCAAATAATAATGACGAATCTCACAGCTCCTCATTTTGGGAAACATTTATAGGAGGCAAAGCTGCCAGATATGTGTTAAAATGCATGGGAAAATGTTCACACTCTTAAAGGATTAACAATTGTCCCAGTTCCAAGTCGGAGACTAATTTCTGGCATTGCAAGGATTATATAGCAGGGAGCTTGCAAATGCTAACTAAACAAGTTAATAACCACTATTTTCTACATTTGTTTCATTTCCAGAAATGTCTTTGAAAAGCCTCCATCACTGACCCCCAGCTTTCATTCCAGAAATTATTCCCAAACCAATAAGCATATTTGATGATGCAGTGATGTTGTACTCCTTGTCTGCTCCCTTTCCCCCTTCCTTTCCCCTTGTTTATTAGTGTCCCTTGTTTTGCTGTATCTAATTTAGGCCCTAATCCTGCAATGAGGTTGTTGTAGTCCAGGAGGCCAGCTGTGCTGACTTCACAGCAGGATCAAAGGCTTAGATTGTAAGATCCTTAGTGTAGGGACTAGCCAGCCCCCGTTATCTGGCCGAACGGGTCCCTGGGTCATCAGAGGGGTCCTGGCCAAGGACAGCTTCCAGTCATGTGACCAGAAGCTGCCTGAGACATTCCAGCTGGTAGGTAGCAAGTGGCACTGTGGAAGGAGGCGGGAGGCGGAGAGGCCATTGCCTCTGCTCCGCTTGTGGATGCAACTGCTGGCCCTGCAGTCATGGCAGGAAAGTTCACACCGCTGATGGGTGCTGTGGTGAGGGGGCCTCAGCCCGCACATGGCTATACCCCTCGTAGGGACTTATTTTATGCTGTTTGTCATGCACCATGCACACCAGACATTGTACTAACACAATAATCACATTTGCTGATATTTTTAGTTTTTAAACCTAATGAACAGTGTGCAATGAATCAAACTTACCTTCTGCAGCCTTGACTGTTGTGTTAAATGTTTTCAGACACCTTAGCATCATTAAACATAAATGCTGTTTGTTCTACTGTTTCAGGCCAGGATCCCCAACAGGAAAATTAAAGCCTGATTCTCTACTACTTCTTTGCACTGTGTAGTCATTTATACCTGTGCAAATGTAACACATTACCATTCTGATTAAGTAGCATTTTACACCCATTTTGCAATTCTTGAGCCAAGTGCTCTGCTTTGGTTGAGCTGAGCTTTGGCACAGGATCCAAAGAGATAGTGCAGAAGTTGCTGTATCTTTTGTACTGCCCTTAACCCTGGAACTGCCTGAGGTAACAGGAGTTTCATAGCTTCTTGATGCTCTTCCCGGGAAACACTTGGGCACTCATCTGCCCTGATTTGGTAGCTCAAACCATGCATGGAAACCTGTTTAGCCACCATCTATATCTTCGCAAATGGTCATGCAACTATAGTGATGAATTATAAATCTCTTGGCCAGCATGCTCCTTTAGATTTAACTAAGAAGAAAAAATAGAGGAGCAGATTTAGATCTTAGTTTATACCAGGGTAAATTTGTAGTATCTCCATTGACAGTAATGAATTTAGTCTGTATTTACACAGGTATTAAATGAGAGCTGAATCTAATCCAACATCAGTCCTGTGGTTCTCATATGCGATCCTATCTCCGTTGGTTTCAAAAACTGCATCTAAAGGAAAGCAAAGACCCTCAGTCTGTTGTACATAATATTCACAGGATTCCAGACAAAGAACAAATAAACAAGAGAGCAGAACCCCGATAGAGAGAATTTAAACAAAAGATGCCTCTTCCCCAGTGCACTGTTGCTCTTCAAGAATGACTAGCCTTTCTTTTTCTCAGGAGGGGTAATCCTTTGGGAATTTAGTTTATGCAGCTATTACACAAATGCATAATGAAGTCTTAAACCAATATTTTTCAGGAGCCCTTTTCAACTGACCCTTTGAAGGTGACTTGGAAACATCTCACTTTATATATCTGCAAAAATCATTGTCTGTGGAAGCCGTGGATCCATAATAGACCCCCTATTTCAATCAATTTTATTTTCTTGTAAGTAAAAACATGATGTTTTTCATTTATTGTTGAATATACCGTAAGTGAAAGTGTCAGATTCACAACCCTCCAAATGGAGGGTCTTGATGTATCCACAGAACAGGTGTGGCATGAACAATACACTCCAAGCCTCATTCACATTGCCCCACCACTATGCCTCAGCCCAGACTCAGAAGGACCACAATGAGAAGAAAAGGCTGAAAGGAAGGATTGTGCAGTGGCTAGGGCACTATCCTGGGACTTGGTTTCGAGTCCCTGCTCTGCCACAGACTTCCTATGTGACCTTGGGCAAGTCACTTAGTCTCCCTTTGCCTCAGTTCCCCACCTGTAAAATGGGCACCACTCTAGCTCATAGGCTTCTGAACAACTGAAAATAGATGTTTACTACTACCATGCCAGGTTTGATAAAATAAACAAGAATCATGCTCCTGCGAGGTGCTTATTGTTGAATCAGTGTTGCACCCTGACAATGCCTTCTCCTGCCTCTCCTCCTGTTCCCTCCAGCCTGCTTTGTTCTTGCCTCAGCTTTCCCTGCCTCCAGACTGCTTATTTCCCACTGCTTCTGCTGCCTCCCAGTCCCAATCTTTGTCTCCCATTATCCAATTCCCTCAGAACAATGTAAGATTTTTCACAGCCAGAGAGGCCTGGCTTTGGGAAATTCACAATTAAACTGCAGTTTACAATGACTCTCTTATTTGTTTCAAAAGCAGCTACTCGTTCCAGTGCGCATATTTTAACTTCAATTACCTTTCTCACCCCCTCCAGGTAATTGGATGAGGAAACCCCCAGTGCACATTACTGGGGGAAGGGGGAGTTGTTAAAAGCTGAAATGATCACACAGAGTACCAGCATGCACTGTGAGTAGTGCTTCTTTCCCAGAATGCAGCAGATACATCACAGCTTGTTCTCTAGTCAGGCAATGGGGCATCTATCGATATGATGATGGTTACACTCACACTGTAATGAGCAGCAACCTCCAGGGCATATTAAATTGGGCATCATTTTCTTCTCATTTACAATAAGCATTAGCATGAGTGATGCTTTGTTTAACAGAGCACACTCTGAACACTGAGTAACAGGGAGCTCTGTATCTACCAAGCACAATTAGAAAGTAGAAAGGTATGTTACAATTACTGAAAATGTATGCTGCTAAAAGCTTCCTTCAAATCCATTTCTTTGAGACACCGTTAACCCTGTAATTTTTACCCCTCAGTATAAACACACTTTAAAAAAAAAGATAACAAAATGTTCTTCTAATTCTTACTACAGACTAACCCTCTTGTGGGTTGCTTTGATATATGCAAATCCTCGCCGGAATGCAACATTTTTCGGAATCTCAAATTGAACAAAATGCAGTATAAGCTTCATGCATGGGGATTCCTCATCAGTGCAAATCCTACTTGTATGAAAATCTCATGAAATGAGATTGAGGGTTTGTTCAAAAACTCCTGAGTGATAACTTTTTAATAAGCTGAAGAACATGGTTTTATCCAAGTCAGTCCCAAGTTTAAGTCCTGGTCTAGAGTGGAAAGTTTTGACAACATAGCTGCATCAGTTCGGCGTGTGGGACAAAGCTGTGCCAGCAAATGCTCTTTTGCAGTGGTTTTCAAACTTTTTTCTCAGGACTCAGTTGAAAAAAATCATTTATGCCGCAACGCAACAACAACCGGTACATCTTTGAGCAATGCATTCCAATCTTTTGGCAGCGGCAGAAGGGGGCGCCGCAACCCAGTGCCTGAGGGTCTGCGACCCAGTACTGGGTCCTGACCCTAAGTTTGAAAATCACTGCTCTATGGTACATGCAGTTACACTGGAAACTGGCTATGGCTTCTCTGTAGGAGCCAGGGAGATGAAAACCCCTCTCTGTCAACCACTCTTCAGGCTTTACTACAGGCCATGAAAAATGAGAGCATTGAAATGATAAATGAGATTTCTTTGGTAACATTCAGGTAAGTTTTTTTTCTATTTAAAATAGTCTTTTAGGCTTTCCTGACATGGGTTTGGAGCCATGCTAGCAGAAAACAACAATGCAAAAAGAGCAATTGAAAATTCGAACTTAGAAAGCAGATAATAAGCAGCATGGTCAATATTTTGTCTACAAATCTCCTTTTATCTAACAGAATTAATCATTGGAGACATGGCAATTAAACTAGACAGTACAAGGTGAGATAGTGCATGTAAAACAGAGTTGGGGGAGTTTGATAATAGCTGAAGGAGGTAGAAACAGAGGGAAAACATTTCAATGGGCATATATTTGTGTACCTTAGTAACAGAAAGGAAAATAAAATGAAAACAGTTGCATCGTAGTTGTTTCAAGGTAAGTAGCTGCTAAGAGTGCAAATTCAGTGAGAGCATTCTAGAGTGGAGATGAGATGAAAGGTAAGATTGAAGAATAAGTCTTCAGTTCAGAGACAGGGAAAAGGGCCACGGAGATCTGATTCAAATCCCAGATCTACCACAGATTCCTTAGCCTTTCTGTTCCCCATTTGTAAAATGAGGATAAAAATACTGCCCTTGTCTCTCTAGATTGTAAACTCTTCAAGGCAGTGCTTGTGTACCAAGCGCAATGGAGTTCTTTAGGTGCTACCTGTAAACTTTTACAGTTAGCACATATAATAAATTAACAAAACTAGTTTGCTGGTGACAAAAATGAATCTTAGTATTTCTACTATTTTGATGGCTCTTGTGGTCTTGAAAATCAAATCCCTTATATTAACCAGAAGAAAGCACCATCATTGTCACCATTACTGTGACTATGTGCAATGCATAGCTATTACAAGATTTCAAGACAGAAGTATTGTAGATAGTGAGAAATTTGAGGGGCTCTAGGGAGCTGAAAGTGAAAGCTCTGTAGCATGAGGAATAATTTGAAAGTCAGTATTTCACAGTATTCCTCCTGGATACTTAAAAGGAATCCTTTCAAATGGGACTGATGGTCACTGGCTAATTAAGGATGGGCCGTGGTGCCAGTTCACTTTTAGAGGAGTCATGTGAGTAACACTCTTCAGCTCCACCTCCAACTTTATCAGGCACAATTTCTTGTTTTAAACAAAATCTACTAAGTTAGTGAAAGATACTCTCAAATTACAGTATCTCCAACAAGACACTACACCAATGAATTATATACAGAGAAATATAGAGCTTTTCCACAAGAAAGAGTGATTTAGGGACAAAATAACCCCGAGGAACCCATTCGTTTCATGGTATAAATAGTTGGTATCACTAAGTATATAATTGACTTAATCATGTTGGAAATCCTGATATAGAAATAAGTTTACTACAGTAATATGTCCTTTCAGAAAGGTCAGACTTCCAGAACTCCTGCACAGGGGAGTCAGAATGCCTTTGCTGTTTTGAGAATGCCAACATCTGTCTAACACAACAAGGTGGAGCTTTGTTAAAGTCCACTACACTATTGAAAAGATTTTCAATTGAAGAGGCGTGAGGTCTTTCCTAATTTATGTGTGCTTCTCCCATGACAGACGACAGAAGTTCTGGCTAAAGAAATTCTAATATTTTAATCCAAAGCACCAAACTTTAAGGAGCTAAGAACCAGATCCAACTTACACCAAAATCAATCAAAGTTGGATCAGGCTCCAAAAGACACACAGCCCAAGAAAAGTCACTTTCTATTACCGGTATTTGTCTGCATATTTTCCCCTGGGCAACCTGTCTAAAGCTGCTGCTTACACTGATCTATCACTTTGGCTCTGTGTTTCCAGCAGACACAAGCAATATTTTAGCTGACTGATTTCTTCTGTGAATCATTCTTGCTGACAAATAGACATAATAGTAGTACACCTTCACACGACACCTAGAGGATGTACACAAAAAGTTATTGTCTACAGATGATGACAGATGATCTTGCAGGGAGTAGGTAAGAAAAAAGAGGAGGATGTTACAGTTTGGGGGGGATAAGAGATACTAGATATTTTATATAACAGTTTAATTTAGAGATCTGCATTCGTCTGATGCTCTATGAAGAAAAATAGTCACAAATACATGTTCTCACCCCTTTTGCATTCACTTTTCTGCAAATATTTGGGCAATCAAGTTTTACAGGAACAAATGTATATAGAGGGGAAATTTCAAAGTTTACATGCGTGAGTATTCATAGAAATCACATTTGAAATTTGCACTGGTAAGTATTTGTGCAAGAAATGATTGTGTGATTATTCAGTCAGGGAAAAGAAATAATAGCATTTGATCTATAGTCACAAGAAATCAGCTTGAAATTTTAATATTGAGTTAATTTTTAAAATAAGTCAATAAATAGAGTTTTTAAAAATCAGGAAAATATTTATCAAATACATTTTACTTATGAATAAATGCAATACTTTGTGATCGTTTTGCTTGCAGATATTTCTGGAGCAGAAAAAGTCTAAATTATTGTAATAAATTATTCATTGTTAATTATTTGCTCAACTATAGTAAGCATAGACTATTTTCTACCTCACAGAGGGAAAAATAACAACAGACAAATAATAATTGTTTATTCTCTTTACAGTAATAAAATAAACAAAGCTAGAAAACAAACAAATGTCTGAGTGTGTTTTTAGCTGCTTCAGGTTTGGGGGTGGGGGTTGTTTATTTTTATTAACAAAAAGAAACTGAGAAAATGGAGATTGGAAAAGAAAAACACAAAATAAATTAACGCTTAAACCAGGGGAAGTTTAGATGGTAATTGGAAGGCATTCTAATTTTATTTTGCACAACAAAGGCATGTTACATAATGCTTTAAGTAAAACAGAAACTGAACAAAATAACTATTTTTATTCTAGTAATACGTAGGTACAAATATTTCATTCTAAGTGTGGCTGAAAACATATGGTATGATGAACTAAAACATCTTCATCATCATCTTCATGCAGTTTTTCTCATTCCCAAATGTTATTCTTTCCAATGAAAGGAACTACCTAGTTCCAGGAAAATGTCTATACCAAGGTTGATGATGTGTTTTCTGATTTGCATTGCAGCTCTAAGGGTATTTGCCACCATCAGATCGATTTACCTGGATCGATTGAGCAGACGTGAACCCTCAGTCAATGTATTTGGAAATTGATTCAATAAAACCACTTTCAACAAAGCATAGCACTGTCTCAACAAGTATGCATTTCCCATCTGCGCAGCATAGTGAAGACGGCACACAAAAGAGGATTTAGGAAGTGGACATATGTCTTGCGTTAACTCCCGTCGACTGCCACCAAATTTCCCCTTAAGTATATAAAAGGCCTAACAGCCAAACAAACACATTGATGCCAAAAGGTTTGCATAGGTGTAAATTATAAAAGGTATATCTATACATACAAAATGATGGAGTCTAAATTAGCTGTTACCACTCCAGAAGGAGTTCTTGGCATCATTATGGATAGTTCTCTGAAAACATCTGCTCAGTGTGCAGTGGCAGTCAGAAAAACCTAACAGGATGTTAGGAACCTTAGGGAAGGGACAAGATTACAAGATAAGATAAGATAATGCCACTGTCAATCCATAGCACACCCACATCTTGGATACTTTGTGCAGTTCCAGTTGCCCTATCTCAAAAGAGATGCATTAGCATTGGAAAAAGTACAGAGAAGGGTAACAAAATTCATTAAGACAACAGAGTCCTTTGAAAATTCATTAAGTGTATGGAACAGCTTCCATTTGACGAAAGACTGTAACAATTCAGTTTAGATAAAAGACAACTCAGGTGGGATAGACTAGAGGTCTATAAAGTCACGAGTGTTGAGAAAGTGAATAAGGAAATTTTCCTTTAAATAAAACAAATTTCCATAAAATAAGGTTTCCATTTCAAGTGACTGATGAAAGGGAACTCTCCCTCGAGAGCTCATGTGATAAATAAATTTGTTAGTCTTTAAAAGTGCCACAAGACTACTTGTTTGTTTTGAATAAGGAAGTGTTATTTATCCCCTTCACATACTCCATAAACCAAGAATCGCCCGATGAAATTAACAAGCAGCAGATTTAAAACAAAGAGAAGGAAGTACTTTTTCACACAGCACATAGTCAAACTGTGGAACTCATTGCCAGGGGAAGTGATGAAAACCAAAAAGACAACTGGATCCAAAAAAGAACTAGCTAAGTTCTTGGACGATAGATCCATCAATAGCTATTAATGTTAATGTTTAATATTAATATTAATAATTATTAGCTTTTAATATTAGTTAATATTTTTCTTGGTGAACTACTTTATTATATCAAGGGATATAATGAAGATAATACCGGGTCAAAAATGGAAAAAAATTTTTTTTTGCAAATTTTGTAGGTGGAACATCGCAGGTACCAATTAAATGGGGATACATCAGATGGCATTTAGACCTCTAACAATTTTATTTTTGGGTGAATTTAAAGAGAGTTGACAGGTAACTAAATATTATAATTTGCACATACAAATTACCTTCAATTTTTCATCCAGAGTTAGTGGAAGGCATAAGATTGTGTCTACAGATTTAGGGATGGGTTTGGAAAGTACTTATACAGGCGCTAAAAAACCTTTTCTAAATAGGGATGCTTTCCTGCACAGACGCCTGAGAGGCCATCTTTTCAAAATGTGGCCCATTAGCTGACATGTCTCATGAGCATGTGTGATCTGCAATTTTTAAAGGGCTTACAAAAGAGGCCAACTTTTGGAAGATTTTCATTGGGAGAGCAAAAGCCACATCCTGACAAAGTCCTACTCCAAAACAAGGGAGTGGTACAACTTTTCAAAGAAGAGGTCACCAGATTTTTTTTTTTAAATGGGCAAAACAATGTATTTTTCCCTAGTCTCATTTTTGGAAACAGCTGAACCATTTTGGCTGAAATTTACCAGAAGAATTCAGCCTGAGGCAGACACACGGCATGAAATATTTCAATCTAAATGGTTCAAGTTTGTCAAAGTTACAAGCAACTGAAAATAGGGTCTTAAAATGGGACCTGACAGACAACCTTAATAACAGATGGTGCTACCAGGCTTGCCTATAATATAATAAATGAATACCATCTAACCTACTTGAAGTATCTCCTACTACATAAGAGTTTCACTTCATTCCCGGGAGAAGTCCTATGATACAGGCTTTCTGCTTCTCTTGCCTTTGGGGTGTCTCACCTACAAAGTGGTATTCTTACCCATAGCCAACAGCCCCAATGGCATATATACTATTAATTTATATAATACATCCTAATTATTGAGTTCAAATTCACTGCAAGAAATCATTGTGAAGTCATTAGTTAATCATTTCCTCCACCTCATCTATTAAACATGGAGAAATGTATAATTCAAAATAACCTTTAATAGTCAGTTTATCTTATTGTTCCATTGCAGTTACTGATCCACATTTTTATAGGTTAATTTCAATGCTAAAATGCTCTGATGTATCTCCAGAATTCTGAGCCGTGTTTCCTCACTAAGCAAGCTGATGGGGGTCTTGTGACATTCCCCAGGGTACAATCTGGACTGTGGAACTGCTGTGTCCTCTAAAGTTTTTAGCCTGGGGCACCTTTTACACTGTTTTGCTGTCTTAGCAGCCACTCTTGACCTACTCATGAAGCCTTCTGCATGCAAATTCATTCCCAGCTAAATACATGGGCACTCTGACCAGTCATTCATGAATTACATACAGAGTGACACCTGCATTCATCTAGTCCCAGGCTTGTTCCCTCAGAAACGTGTATTTTGTACTGTCTAGTACACTACTGAACAATGCAAACGCATAGACAGTCCATCATTTCATTAAAGGGAAATGATATATATACCACCTCAGTTTTCCCAAATGGAGTTTCCCACACACTTTAATCCAAAACCACTATTAAGATAAATTTGTTAACTACATAAAGATAGATTTTAAGGGATTAAAAGTGATGATGCATGGAAGTCAGCATTAGTTACGGAAAGAAAATAAGAGTTAATACACAAACTAATACCTAACTTGACAAGCTAAGTCAGCATGAAAGGTTTTGTCTCACTGTAGGCTGTTGTAAATTTCACAGGCTGTGTCTCCTTTCAGCCTAGGCCCACTCCCCCTTATTTCAGTTCTTTGAGAAGCACTGATGTCATGAACAGAAAGTTGGGAGGACAGGTGGAATCAAATGTTTTCCTTCATTTTTATAATTCAGTTTCTTGTGCTATAAACATCTTTGCTGAGTCGTAGTGAGACACAGTCTGCTGTGGAGATGCAGTTTGAATCATCCCTGTGATGAAAGGTAAATTTCTTGTGTATACATTCCACCCTTCTAGAGAATTGCCGTTTAAGTAGGTGATGGCCCTTTAACATCTCTCTGGGGTGCCAGTGTGTCCTTGTCTCTGAGTTTGTGGATGTTACCCAGAATAACAACATATTTCAGTAACAATCATATAGTAGAATCTTATAACTTCACAAATAGCATCATTGCATATATTTTAACAGGATAATGATATCCAGCAGATTATGGCTTTTCACGTTACCTCACAAGGCATACTTTGTACAAAATTTATCACAGTCTTGTAAAAGTGGTGACCATAATAGTAAAGACTGTCACAGGCATTCAGCACAGATAGGAGTTTAATTACATTTCTACACATGCCTTTTTTTACTCCCTTCATGAAACCTGCTGACGTTAATGCATGTCTCATGTGGCTTGAATAAACTGAGACAAACACAAAGCTGAGGTTTCAGCCTAGCAGAGGTATGGATACAGGAACAGTGGACAGGACTGAGCACCTGATAAAGTGACACTCATTTGAAGGAAATCATGTCCATTTCTGGAAATGGCCAATCACCTAGCCCAAGGGAGTGACAAGGAATCTTGTAAAAGGCAGAGGCATCTTCGTCTCTGAAGCTCTCCCTTGGAATCCATCTACCTAGCAACATTAAAGAGAGTCCCAACTGCCCCACAGGCAGGGGGGCTGTCTGCAAGAGTCATCTCAATTGGCCTGTGGGTAATCTAACATCACACACTGAAAAGCTACTGAAATATTAAATTTACTTTAGGATGCAATTTCCCTTTTAATTAATTGTGATACAATCCTTGATTCATATGAATCTCTTGATTCATATAATCAGATTTATAATCACAAAGTTTTGCTGTAGTCAATAAACTTATTTGTTTGTTTTATCTAAAACAGTGCATGTGGAGTGCGTGTAGAGACTTTGCTTAGAGTGACAGAGCTGGTGCATATCAATTTCTCTGATAAATTGACGGACAATATAATACGCTTTCAGGTGCAGTGTACAGTTGCTGGGGTTCCATCTAGGACAGGGGGTGTTTGCTGGAAGTCAATCCCATGAGCGGCTGGCCAAAAGCACTTCTTCACTGGCTCAGGAACTAATTATTCACAGGAGGCTGGGCACAGACTACCCCTGGAATGGATGGTCCACACAGCAAAACAGACTAAGTGGGGACCCAGGAGTGAGGGATCAGGATGACACAACTACACACCAATCCCAGATTGCAGGGGGGAATATCACATTCCTGTAAAGATTTTATTTGTACAGAAATATTGTTTAACTTTCCTTCCTCAATGATAGAAAACAAAACAAAAACAATCCAGTGACATTGACAGCCAAAGCTAACAAGTAGGCAACATAGGGGGGGTTTGATACATAAACAAATGCTACTGATGATAATGAGTCCTTGACAAAGAAGTACTGCATCTTAGTTCTGTCAATTCTGAGAGGGAGCTAGTGTGATCACATTCCTAAAGAAGCTTTGTAATACAGTAATCCAACCCGACAGACCTGAACCAGTACACTAGAACTGAGCTTCCTCAGATTTACAGGAATCAAGAATTCCTATCCAGATGAGAACTTCTCAGTTCAGCATCCTTCTTTTTAAGGCCCTGATTCAGCATGAAGCTTTATGAAAGCAGACACCTGAATTCCTGTGGAGTCCCATCAGGGTGGGCAAGGGGGAGAAGCGCTGTAAAGATACTGGAGTCCACCTGCATGGATTTCCTTGAAAGAGAACAGCCAATCCAACCTCCCTGTATCTTTAGGGAAGTCTGGATCCAGCTCCATCAGTCTCACATTTTATAAAGCAGTAATGTGTATTATCTTATTATGGGGATCCTTCCTTTCTTGCCACTTTCCATATTGCTCAGAATAGTTTAGGTATTTGCTCACATCTTTCCTATATTCAAAGCAACTATTTCTGGGGAGTAACAATGGTAACACTTGTCTCCTAGACAACCTGCCTTAACTTTCCCTATGTTAAATACATGTGAGCACAGTAGTATCTTTAATTATTCACTTTGCCTTTATGACACACTCAGCTAAGACTGAACTATTTTACCACAGAATGATTGGATTCAAATGACAAGAAGAAATGTGGGTGTTAAAAGCCATGTGGGAGTTCTGAATTTGAGAAGAAAAGCTCTGTGACTTCTTGAACTAGATCATTTAAGTAGTTCTCTCTTTTCTAACAAGGCTGTTCCTAAAGATATAACAGATGCGGCTGAGCTGGGTTTCTAGGAAGGCTGCAGTTCTCCATGGAATTAACTGTAACAAAGTCTGTAATTTGCCAAAAGTTAGCGAAGTCCCATCTGTGCTCACACACTCTTTCTCTGTATACAAAACAAAGCCTCTACAGCTCTCTTGAGAAAACACATTTTAAAATATATACACAGTGGGTGCATCTACACTTGTAAATTAAGTCGACTTAAGCTTGCTTAAGTTGACTTAATTTACTCTGCGTCTACACTACACTTTCCTTAAGTCGACTTAAGCAGCTGCTTAAGTTGACTTAAGGAAAAGTTAAGTCGACTTTATAAAACCTAGTTTTAAGTCGACTTTTGGCTTAAGTCAACTTTCTAAAGTCGACTTAAGCCAGTGTAGACCTGGAGTAGCCCTAAATCGACTCTAAGTCAACTTAGGGCTCTCCAGGACTCCCCCACTGCCCTCCCTGCCAGGGTGGCTGGCACAGGGAGAGCCTGGCATGCCCCCCCTCCCCCAGGTACAATGGGGCAAAGGCTGAGCCCCCTGGCACTTGGCAAGGGGTGCCCCCCCTGCCACCGTGGACCAGTCCCAGGTCCATCTAGCCCCTAAAAGTCAACCTAGGCGTCCAGTGTAGACGCTCTAGGTCGACTTTGTAGAGTCCCCCCAAAGTCGACTTAAAATTTAAGTGTAGACATGCTAAGTCGACTTAAATTAACAAGTGTAGACATAGCCAGTGAGTTTAATAATCTTTCCATATGTTGAGCTGATTTATTCCTTGACTACTTATAGTATGTCAGAATTTCCTTGTCTATGTGGGAATTAAAATCTATAATGTCTTAAAATCAAGGATTGAATGATTTGGACCTAAGGAACGGCAACTCACAGCACAGACAGTGAATATCTTAGTTTCTCTTACTCCAAGTATCTTAGAGTGATCATTTATGAAAATGTCATTCCCTACAAACTGACCAACGAGACTGAAGGAGAGAAAAGAGCTCTTGTTTATTATCGCGGCCACGAGGTTGTCTCTGCACCCCTCAAGGGGAAACAAAGGGAACAAAAACAAGTGGGAAAAGCAATACAGTTATACTCTTTGGTTACAGCGTATCTGACGTCATGGTCACAGCTCATCCTTGACAGGTCCAGATGTTAATCTGACCGCAGACACTTTTTGTTATGTGTGGTCACTTGCTACGCCTAGATAGCTGCACATCGCTTATATCTTTAGCAGAACAAGCACCCCGCCTGGGGGTTTGGTAGCTAAGGATATATAGTAAAAAATAATCTTCAAGGGGCCTAACAGCTTAATCTTCAAGGGGCCTAACAGCTAAAGGTTATACAAAATAGTAAAATGGAGTCAATATAGCTAATGCTGAAAAGAGCAAGAGCAAGCACAATTCTGTCTTTAGGCCCCACAAAAATATTACAGTTGAAAGTATGGACCAAATTGTGTCTCTGGGAATGTACTCAGGACTATCCTCATCTGATAAACATGGGAGGTTTGCCTGCAGATAGACTAGAAAAACAGGCTCATCCATTTTTATGGAAGCATGGGAAAATTTCACGGTATCTGTAAGTACATATTAAATATTTAATTTTAAAATTGTATTAAATAAAATAAAGCTGCTTAAACTCTCAGTTCTCCATTGTTAATAGAGTCTTGTAGGAAAAATAGGGCAGACAATACCTGAATTTCTACTCTAAAAATCAAAATGACCGTTGGAGCCAAAACTACAACAACACTGCAAAGAGATGCATTACCTATCATAAACTCCCTATGTCATATTTCTTAGTTTTTGTTTGTTTTATTAATGGAAGAAGAATCATTTCAGTCTTGATTTAGAAAAGCATCCCTTTTCAGGACAGCACATAAATTCATGCTTACAGGAAAGGACTTATGTAGGTGTTTAAGTATTGTCCTGAATCAGAGACAACTGGTCTTTTCTATACATTATAAACAAGCAAAAAATGGCTCAAATTATTTGTTTTCCTCTAGAGGTCTCCTTTAAAATATTAATAAGAAGGAGAAAATAGATATAAACATAAGGTAAAGAAAGTGATCAGGAGGCAGCAAATATATGTTGTGTTACTAAAACCTCATGTCATATTATACCCATTCATTTTCACAGGAAAACTGCACTGTCCAATTGATTAAGCAATCAAGCTAATTGATTCAAATGCAACTTTAGTCTGCTGTGGGTTTTTTTTCCACCCAGCATAAAATCATTTAACAACTTACAACAAAATTTTCTATCTTCCTGCATAACTTACCTGTTAATTCAAATTGAAGATATCATCAAGAGAGTTTTAAACATTTCAGCTAGGCTAACTTTTTTTTTTAATAGTATAAACTAAATTGATTTATATGTGCATTTTTATTAAACACACCTGAACCAGCCTCCAGAACCATGCACCCTAAATATTTGCAGATATTGAAAATTGAATCAGAATCTGGATCCAATTTTGCAAAGTGCCCCTGTCTTTATAAGGAACTGTCAGTCATGATGAATGGCTTTAAGAATAGCTGTAGTTGGGTTTTTTTTACCAAAAAGTTGCATGCTATATGCCATCAATCTAATAGAAGGTGATTAATTAGCTAGTGATTCCAAATTGTTACAAAAATGCTAAGTATTATTATTAGAGAACCCATTCTACCATCGCTATTCATCATGGGTATTACACTTCTCAATTTTTTTGATAGACTGGCCTCGCTAGATTCACTAACTTTTCTCATAGAAAGATTCTTTAAATACTTTTCCTGTCACTGTGAGCTTTGTTTATATTTATTTGGATTCACAGCTTGAAAATTAGTCTAATGAACTTTCTCACTAGGGCAATAAGAAAACTTAATTGTGACTCTCTCACCAGTGGTTCAGTGGCATATTTTATTTGAAGAATTTTCTTCCCGAATAGCTTGGGAGTAGGTCTAAGTACATATAGTTAATGCTTTAATGAGTCTTGTTATAAATAAAAAAAGAGGGAAATGGAATCACTCATTAGCATCTCAGTTGGCATGAATCATGTTGGTTTATTATTGGCTTGTTTATTTGTCTATGCATTTATTTATGGTGATAAAGAAGTTGAAGAGGATTTTTTTTCCTCTCAAATTATGATTTATGTTTTTTGAAACTCCATTTATAACTTTTCAATGTTTTCTATTACCCCTCCAAGAAGCTGCCTTTCTCTCTTCCTGTGAAGTGTGAAGAAAGAGTGAGGGAAGAAACTGCTCCAAATGGTTCACTCCCCATTAAGCACTGCAGTGTAACAGCAGGAAAAGTTTTGGAATGTTACAGAAGCATTAGCTGCCATGGCTAACTCTGTAAAAAGCATCTCCCAGAGAAGTCATGGAGGGAAACCATGGGTTGGCAGTGAGCCTGGGCTCCCAGCATCTATAGCTCCAAGGCAGCTGTGCTATGTGGACAGCTTTGGAGCCAGGGAACTCAGAGTTGCTAGGGTCTTCTGCTCTGGGGTACCCCCATCACCTGGGCTGCCTCTGAGTCAGAGAACCCAGAACTTTTAGGGTTCACTTTTCCCAGCCAGTCACATGGACTCTTCTGGAGCCCTGACTTCTAGTTCACATGGCGAGATTAGCTTAGAGTCATGAACACTGAAAACTTCTGATGGGAAGAGAGCCTGAAAGATCTAGTTCTGACTGGGACTCAGCACTTGGCTCCACAACAGGGAGCCGTGGAAGCCCTAAGAACCCCTGTTGAGTCAAGGCTTGCAGAGCTTCCCAACTGCCTACCAGAGAACTGGGAGCCTGAAAGCCCCAGCTTCCAAGCTCTGAGGATCTCAGTTTAACCATGTCTCCTGGCTCGCTTTCACTGATTCAGAGATATTTGGGATGAAAAACTCTGGTCTGAATCAGACAGCGCAGGGACTTGAATCTGGGTTTCTCACCTCCCAGACTCCAGAGGCGGCCTTAGGTAATCGGGGGCCCTAGGCCAAGGCCCATTGAGGAGCCCCCTATAGGTTCCCACGACCTGCCCTGAGCCCTCCACTGGCCCCAGCTTCTCCCAGCCGGCCCCAGCTCCACTCCCCCTACTGGCCTCAAGGCCAGCTCCTCCTGCTGCAGATTGAGGCAGATGCGGCTTTTGGGGTAGGCAAAGCAGGCGAGGGGGCCCCTTACTGTTCGGGGTCTTAGGTGTGCACTGGCTTCGCCTACCCAAAAGCCACCTCTGCTCCCAGACAGTGTTCTCACACCACATCCCTTCCCAAATCAATGAAAATGTTAAAGATTGATCGCCTTTCAGTGTGGAACAAAGTTGCAGTAAAACAAAGCCATCATCTTCCAGTCAGCTCTTATCTCTTAATGTAGAGGAGAAGCAAGTAGGAGGAAGAGCCAGTGTCATGTGACCTGCCTGCCCTTCACGACCACAGTTTGAGAAACACCAGTCTACACGAATTCCACTCAAGATAAAGAAAAGAATCAACCCTATTTCCTCTTCCTAGATCAGGCTAATGCAGTAAACAAGCACGTGGGTTGCTGTGTCACACATATTGTAGTTACTCTGAATTTAGAGAATCATTTGTCAATTACATCAGGTAAAGTAGACACAAGGACAAAATTTGCCCTCAGTTTTATACATACAACTGCACTGACGTCAAGCAGAGAGTCTGAGAGCCGCATTTGGCCCTATCCGCTTCAAATCTAAGACTCCTTTTAGGAAAATAGCTTTCTTAAAGTTCCTTGAACAAATAAAACAAACAAAACCCACAAGAATGTTCACCGTCTCAGCCAGGCATTCTCAAGCTAATGTCATGGCTGTATTTCCCAGCAAAGCCCTGTAACAGAACATGTAAAAGAGAGAGGTTTATCTGCAGAGGCTAGCAAGCAGCAGCTTGAACGTCTGAGAGTTAGTCACTCAGCAGTAATGAGTGCTTCCCCTAAACTCCTCACACACATTGTATAGATTGGTGACAGTAATAGAATACATTGCGCAAAAATATAAATTATCATCAGCTTCTCCCCTGCCTCCCCTCCACCCCTATTTCCTCATTTAAAAAAAACAACATGAAATAAAGAAGGTGGCCACAACGCTGACTGGATAATCTCACAATAAACTGAACCCAATATTTCTGTACATTTTGGTCAGAACAGTATTAGTTACTTATCAACTAAGTGCTACAGTAGAGCCCTACCCTTGCTCAGGAATACCTCCAGTTCAGCATCAGTGGCCAGCAGAGTAGTTGCACTGGTGCTGAGCCCTCAGTGGATAGTAGGCAAGCCAGGGCTTTGCATGCACTGATTCAACTAATCAATGTTTAGCCTAAATAAGAGGCTGATTTTAAAAAACTGGCTGCCATTCACAGATCCTCATGGAGAAACTAAGGAATCTAACTCTAGAAAACGGTTTTTGAGAGCCCAATTTTTGAAAATCCTGGCCTGCATTCCTTCCTCTCTTGTTTGCTCATAAAGATTAATCTCTTACTTTGAATAACGTTTAGATTTGTTTTTTAAATTTGTCTCTGTAACACACAATAGTCTGAGGGAGTTTATATAAACAAGGAGTCCTGTGGCACTTTTAAAGACTAACAAATTTATTTATCACATGAGCTTTTGATAAATAAATTTGTTAGTCTTTAAAAGTGCCACAGGACTCTTTGTTTGTTTTTGCTGAACTAGACTAACATGGCTACCTATATACATATGAGTTTTCATCTAAGAATTGTATTTATTCATGTTAATGGATCTTTTGCCACTGATATCAATAGCAACAGGATTGATCCCTTTTGCATCAACTTTGGGAAAGAATGCAATTAATTAATTCCACAGAATCATAGCAATTAGGGAAAGAAAAGACCTGCTAGGTCATTTAGTCTGGTTCCTAACATCACAGGATTATTCCTTACAATACATTTTTAGTGCTTTTCAGAATCCAGTTTTAAATGACTCAAGCAATGGTATTTTCACTTGTTCCCTTAAGAGATCATTACATAGTCTAGTACATCTCACCATTAGATAATTGTTCTTGATTATCTGTTTTACCTACATTATCCTTTTTCAGTTTCATTGCACTACTTTCAGTTATAGCCCCCTTTGACTACCCGTAAACATGACATCTTCTTTTATGGTGTTTTCACATTTCAAATATTTTAGACAGCTTAATCCAGTTTCCCTCATTATTCATTAAAAGATAAATTTGCAAAACTGATAGATTTAAAGGAGCAAAGAAATACTCAACGCTTCCCACTGAACGACCAGAAAAATAAAAACAAGCCTAGTTAGCATATCAGCCCAATGGCCCTCCAAAATTCATCAAGAAAGCATATCAGCCCAATGGCCCTCCAAAATTCATCAAGAACTCCAAAGAGGTTTGAGATGATCTCAAGTCTCTTAAACAGTCCTTCAGGGAAAAGGCATGTAATTTAAGTCGGAGCACAGATCTAGACCCCAGCAAGTTGTCTTGATTCTGCCAGTGTCAGCTGTACAGCCTTAAGTTACTTGCTTTGGGCAAATAACTAAAACTCTCTGTGCCTCAGTCTCCCAACTGTCAAATGAGGGTAATGTTTAGCTATTTTGCAGAGGTGCCATGAAGATTAATTAGTTAATATTTGTAAATCATTCAAAAATGAAAAGTGGTAGATGAGTGCCAAGAATAATAACTAACATTCAGAGGCTATTCAAGACAGTCTGCCACCCTAGGCTAAACTTCAGAGTGAGGCCCTCTTCCTATCCCTTCTAGAACACAGATTCTCAATGGAGGTGGAGGAGGCATGTCTCCCCGGAGGACATGTTGGACTTCAAAGGGAGCATCTCAAGTGTTGGAAGGCCAAACCCCATATCACAATGCTAATGAGTCAGGTTTGGTCCAGCCACCTCTCCATCATGACAAGGGTGCAGCTGGGCCAAATGTGAGTGAGTGGCATTGCAACCTGGCACACATTGTTGCAGCACCACTCAGGTTTGGCCCAGCTGTCCGTCCATCAGAATAATGGAGGGGTGGCTGGGCCAAATTTGAATGAGTGGCATTACAGCCAGGTGCCCAGGTTCACAGTGCCACTCAAGTGTGGCCTGCTCATCGCCCAGTCACCCCAGGTAGCTGCCTAGTTTGCCTATAGATATTAACATAAAGACATTACATTAATTTAAAAAATAAGTCTACCATGCTTCGTGGTTGGGCTGAAAAACAGCTGACACTGGGAATTACTTTAAATATCAATGTACTGACCCTTATGAAAATTAGTATACAACACTTTATCAAAAAACTTGATTAATATGAAGGGAATGAAAAATATGTGACTTTTCAAAAATGAAGTGCTCTTATTTCTACAACAGTTTTCCTGGTTTCAGAGAAGATTAAAAATGGGCCCAATTCATTCCTGGTGCAACTTTAATAAGGCCAATGCAGTTGCACCAGCAGTAACTTTGACTAAAGAAGGCCTCTCATTTTTTTCCATGTACAACAAGAAATGATAAGTGTCTTTGATGTCCATTGAAACGAATGGGAGCTGAGGATATTCAGCATTTTGCCGGGTCAGGCTTTTCATTTCCAAATTTTAGAAATGTTAAGAAAAGCACATCTTAAATGTTTTACATGATTTTGACTTTTCCTCTCCTGTGGACATTAATATTCCTTTATATATTTCTATAATAACTGAGAGCCCTTGTGTATCAGCATAACTGGAATTAGCTGTCCCTTGCCAAAGATTACTATCAGTGATAGAAATATTTAATAACTATATCACAGAATTCTTTAAAAATTGAACTGTGAGAGATTCAAGGCTGGATTTTATAATGTATCTGTAGCTTAAACCTATACTACTTTACTTCTGACTACTAGATGATAATGGCTCTATACGGTGCCTTCATCTCACAAACTGATACATGCCAATTATTTCACCAGCCACTCAACTAGGGTTGCCACCCATCTGGGTTTTACCCAACAGTCCATATTTTGGCTTCTTTGTCCAAGTGCTGGTTTTTTACCAGAAAATCCTGTAAAAAAGGGGACCCGGTAACCCAAACTGAATGGCACCCAAACCAGAAGTCTAAGGAACCAAAAGAACTAAATGGCTTCTGAACCAAAAGTCCATTTACTGTGGAAAGGAGGGAGATGCCATTTCATTAACGCATGCCAACCCCTGCTCAGTCAGGACTGCCTCCTATCAGCAGGCAGGCTCTTTGAAATATTCCAGTGAGGGAGAGAGGGTGGGGAAAGAGGGGTGAAGCCCTGCAGGGAAGAGGAAGAGAAGGGGCAGGGTGTTGGTGGAAGAAGTGGGGTAGGGGTAGTCGTACGGGTCCGATTACTAGCAATTAGAAAGGTGGCAACCCTACATTGATCTGAAGCTTCCTCTGAGGTGAGATGTGGCCACCATTTAAGTAACATATATAAACGCTACACAAAAGTTTACAATCGGAAGAGAACTCTTAATTCAGTTGAAAGTTCAGTGAATTTTAGTAGGTAGAAGGTAATTATTTAAAATTAGAATTAGGCCAGGCACTTAGAAAAAGTGTCATGGGGTTTCCAGTGACCAGAAGTGGCCAGAACCTTAGTGTTATGTCTCATTGGAAAGACAGCACCCACAGCAGCAGAGTAACTCTAGTATTGTACTGGCAAAGTGATTTAGCACAAACTCAGCAAGAAGATTGACACCCACAGATTCATCAGCACAACTTCCTAACCGTACCTCCAAAATATTAACAAATATGCATGAACATTGCATGTCACAAGAAGTGAAAACTGATTCAATGCTCTGAAGTGCCCAGATTCTTTATTAAAATTATATTTTTGCATTAAAATTAGAGTTATGCAGTGAAGGATAATTCTATTTCATGGAGGATTTTGATATTTCTAAATTTGGTTTCCATTTCAGTTAGGAATGAAAACCAAAAATTTCAAAATTCTTCATCAAAGGGAATTGAGGCCTGGCTCTGGGGCAGTCTGCCTAGTTGTCAACAAAATCTGGGCTCCTTGGCCCAGTGGCAGATTGTGTGACTGGCTGACCCAGAACTGCAGACTCAAAGCCCAGGCTGATGAGGAGCCAGGAGAGCAAGCTGGCAGGAAACCAGGCAGATCTCCACAAAATGTTCTGATTTCACCAAAGCAGCAAATTCTGATTTTTGTCAGAATTTTTCTAACACTAAATTAAAATTTTATTTTAAAATTGTGATCCCTGTTTAATGCACTAAAAAAAAAAAGATAAGTAAACTACCTCAGAAAAACAAAGGGTTTGAGAAAGTAAGTGGTGTCTGGAATTCTAAAGAAACATAAAATAGCAGTAATTCATTCTGTAGTCCAAAATCACAACTGTTATAATTAGGCAAAATTCCATTGTGTTAACACATTGACTGACACCACTGGAGAATTTACTCCTGGTTACTTGGCACATATTTAGAGAGGCAAGATACAGAGATATTGTGAGAATTAATATTAGTAATGTACTTTGAAATCTACAGATTAAGACACTTCATAGGAATGAATCACATTGTAAAGGAACTGACATTTTAAGGACCTGTGCAATGAATAGCAAACAAATCCCTTAAATTCTGTATGTCACGGGCAGTATTGATACTGGACACTTCATGATCAGTGTGAATACCAGTGAGACATGGTATGTCCAATTTGCAGATCAATGAGGTTTAATGTGCAAGGTGTTTTATAGATATATCAGTTAAATAAAAAGCCTAAAATTAATTACAATATATCTTACTCACTAAACATGGATAGCTAAGCAATCACTCAGAAGGCTATATACAGGAATGGCTTTGTTCAAAGGCCTCACCGGGGAGTCAGTGGATCCTCTCATCTGACTGGCAGCACCTCCCACGGAACCAGGTGTTGATGGAGCATGCCCCTTTGTCTGAGTCTTCTCTATATACCCATCTTTCACCTAAATATCTATTAATTATTAACATTCTATGATCTACATTGGGTTCTCATCCTTATCTTCATTTCATTATTGCCATAATTGGGATTGTCAAAACAACATCTGGCAATAAGAGGGGATAAAAAAAATATGCCCCTTGGTAGTGGAAAAACATATCCCCAGACATTCAAGGATAAATTGTTATTCCCTTCCCCATTATCTGTGTGCAGCTGCAAGAATACATGTTATGTATTTCATCTTATGTGCCATGGTATGCAGAAACAAGATATCCATAAGGTTACTCAGTATTCCTATTTGTCTCTGCCACCCCAAAGATAACAGCCTGTTGAGCCCAGAATATCCAAGCAAGCAACTTAAGTTATAGTAGGCCCCAAAACAACACTCAAATTGCACTGGGCCTCTAAGCAACTCCAAATTGCACTGGACATCCAATAGCTTGAAGCAGCTCTGCCTTTTTTGTTTGTCCTTATTGCGTTTGATTGCTTGTTGCAGATGCAGTAATTATTCAGCATATAGTCCCATTATTTGAGAGGATGAGAACCCCAATCTTTTGACCTGAGAAGTACCCCCCAAACATTCTCCCTCTTTTGCAGGGTAGGGGACAATTAAAAAGAAACAGACAGAGTCCTGTGGCACTTTTAAAGAACGCAATAAATAAATCTGTTAGTCTTCTAAAAGTGCCACAGGACTCTGTTTCTCTGCAACAGACTAACATGGCTACCCCTTTGGAAATGAAAGAGAAAAACAGTCATTTCCTCTGGAATGGTCCCAAATATATGGCAGTGTCAGAGGTAGTTGGCACTGGGAAACTAAAAAGGAACAGTGAAGCACTGCAGGAAGTGGTGCTGATTCAGGAGGTGGAACTCTTCCCTCTGAGTCAACACTGAACTCCATGGCATTAGGTCCATTTCACAACTGGGATGGGGGAGTGGGGGGGATGGAAACGCACCTCATGGGCACTGCAAATTCTCTCCTTCCCTCAGTTGCTATTGCCTGTGTAGGCTCTCCCCTAGACGGCATTGCTCCCTGCCCTGCCTGGGGCCACGGGCAGTCTGCAGAGGTGCCGGGCCTCCTCTCTTGGGAGAGAGAAGCAGGGAAGGGCTAGAGCTCCGTCAGGAAAGAGGGAGATACCTGGGTTAAAGCAGGAGTCCTGTGGCACTTTTAACGTCATACATTTCCCTGCATTTAAATTCCTCCCGTAAGTTCCCCGTCTTCCAAGCGTCTGACGAAGGGGGATTGTCTCCCACTCTTTAAAAGTGCCCAGGACTCCTCGTTTGCTCGGGTTAAAGGAAGGGGCGGAGTTTTACCTGGCGCCGGAGGGAGGAGCTTGGGCTGGGCTTGGCTTGAAGCCGCCGTGACGCCCTCTCAGGTAGGAGCAGGGCGGAGCAGGAAGCAGAGCAGAGGGCGGCGACAGGGAGCCCCCCCCCAGAGCAGCAGCCTGCGCGCCGTGGGGCTGCTGATGCGGGGCGATGGCGCGTGGCCGGTCAGTGGCGCTGGCCGCCGGGCTCCTCCTGGCTGCGGCTTGGCTCCTGCAGCTGGCAGGTAAGCGGTGGCGGTCCGGGGGGAGCCGCTGGGTGTCTGTTAGAGGGGCGCACGGAAGCCTCCCCCCGAGGCGGCTGGGGGGATCCAGGCGGGCTCCCTGCAGCGGCTGGGTTGCAGCCACAGCCAGCCCCTGGCACGGGCGCTGCTGCAGAGCGCGCGCGGCCCGTGTGAAGTGTCCCGGGAAGCAGGCGGGCGGTGCTGGGCTCGCCCCCGCTTGTCTCGCGTCACCCATAGCCTGCCTGCAGAAGTGTGGGGTCCCCCTCAGGCTATGGGGGGCGGGTCATATCTTTATGGGGTACACCTCTGCTGGTGAGAGACACACTTCCCAGCAAAGACTGTGGCTCCAACGCTTGTCTTCAACAAAAGTTGCCCCAGTAAGACATGATCTCCCCCCAGCTCCTTGCCTCTATCTAAAGAGCCATCACTGATGGGGAAAGGTGAAGGGAGCCAGTCATGAATTTAGCCCACAAGCTAGTTTTTCTTTCTCCCCAGCCTCTTGCTTTTCTTTTCCCAAAACTTATCCTTTTCACACCCAGTTATTCTGGACTTCCTGGACATCATTTCAACAGCAGTGTGTTGAGAGGAGAGCATGCATTGCTTTTTTTGTATCTCCCTCTCTGTCTTTTCCAGAACAGATCTTTTATTTCATGGGCCTAAGAGCCAGGGCCAACTTCCTAAAAGGGGGCATCTCTTGGTGCTTTGATGAAATTGTCTGTCCTGTTTAAATCTGATGTTTGTGTGGTTTATGCAGACAGAAAAGCTATTAATTGCACACTCATTTTTAAAGCAACACACGTAGATGCTAATAACATACACCAGTAATTTGTGTGCCTGAGATGGTCACTCCCTTCTTTGCCCTTTTCACGTGGCTATGCTCATGCGTTGCAGTGAACTGAGGAAAGTTGTTGGGTTTAGCCCTTAGTCAAAATACAGTGAAAATAGAAGAGACAATGGAGTAAATTAAGAGTGAAGTCACTTGGAATTCTTTAAAACTATATTCAGAATTGAATAACTGTATAATATCTTAATTCTAAACTGTTGCCTTCATATCTAGAGTCCCAAAAACTTTCATCTCTCTCTCTCTCTTAAAAGCTGTTTAAAATATTCTAAATGTGAAGTAACTTGTCCACATATAACTCAATAAATTTTTTTAAAATGGGGATGTATTTTCATAAACCTTTTGTAATTTACAGCTTTAACCGTTCTTATCTTTATCATTCTTTGTACTACCCCACAATAGGAGAAGTGTTTCCCCTTATGTGTAAACCCTCTGAGAGTTTGATGTGCACTAGTATTGGCATTTAGCTGCCAGCATGGGTGCTTGAACTAGAGGTGTGTGTGTGGGGGGGGGGCTTCTGCCACACCCCTTGATTTGGCGTGATGTCCATTATATATAGGATTTACAGCTTGGTTCAATGGCTCTCAGAGGCCCCCCCCTCGTGTAAAAATTGTTCCAGCACCCCTAGCTTCCAGAATTAGGGTGACTCATAGTTTTGGGAGGAACAAGTTCCTTAAATTCCTCAAATTATGTTCTGGCATTCTTGGACATAGTTTGAACAGTAGAGTATTGAAAGGAAAACCCACTGTTTTTAATTTTACCTGAAAATGTCTTGCTTTCTTAAGTACAGCGAGAGAGACATTATCTCATCCTGCAACCCACACAAGTAGTCTCACTGAAATCCTTCCATCAAGACAGAGGGCAAGGAAAGGGAATTGCTCCCATAAGTAAGGGTTGCAGAACTGTGCCCAAAAGTTGCATTGCACTACTGGGATGCTTGATATTAACCTGTTGTGTCTCATTACAAATTTTATTAAGCTCTGTCCTATAACACTGCAGAAATTCAGACTCTGGATACAATGGAGAGCAAGATTTTTGTAAATTTCCAAAGATTGTCTACTGGTAAGACTGGAGTAGGCAGAGCAGAGATATATAACATGACCTTCATGTACATCCACAAACCTAAAAAAAGGTGTGAAACTTGCTTCTAGTATTATCAGCCTTGATAAACCACTTGATCAACCACTTCTGTACAAAACAATTGCAAAGTTTGAATATGGAAAAAACACAGTGTCTGTATATAGTGTGACCTGAAAATCATGCCTATTCAATACTTTCACTGCCTTGAGGAGGGATAGGTCATGTTATTCAGGATAATCATGGCTAAAAGCCAGGTAAAAAGCATAGCTAAATGTTGACTATATTGCCAGACAGCATTGTGATTAAGCTTTTAAACTGTCTAGTCTAAAATTTCCAAGTAATATATTTTCATATCGGTATGAAAGGATTTGTAAGCATAGCTCCTAAGTATCAAATTATAACTATACCCCAAACTCTCTTCAAAGGATGATAAAGCAATACATCTACAGGGCACTCTTTCTTTGGAAACAAAGGATCTATGAAACAGAGCTCTTTCTTTGCAAAAGGGAGAAAAGCCAAGTCTTCCCGATGCCTCTCATAACCTCAGTAGCTAATAAATCTTTCAATCATGCCATCTTTTTGGCATGTGACACTGAAGATCTAGATCTTGATTGACATGTAGGGCACCCTATTAACCTTTTGGGAGAACAAACTTCCTTCTTTCTAGTCTCCATGGTACACATGGTGCTCCCTCTGATCCAACCAAAACAGGGCTATTGAAATTCTTTCTCATCTGCCACTTCCGCTTGGACTACTGTAAAACTATGTTAATAATAGAATAACTGCTATTGCTACATTTCCTTTTGTGTATTTTCTCACGTTCTCTCTAGTATGGCACTTAAATGTCTTGTCCTTGCTTTCAAGGCCTACACCACTCCATCCTAGCGTATATTTCAGATTTCCTTTGTTGTCACCCCCTTTTTCCTTATAGCTTTTATTTTGCCTGTACGGAGGGGGTGAAAAAACCATACAAATCAGAATCATCCATTCACTCACACTGCTATTGTTTCACACCTACTTTATGCAGGCGTACCTGACTACTTATGCTGCAAGGCAGTGGGGAATTGAACTTTCCATGTTTGCTTGGTGATTAGCAGAACCAAGCTATGAGAAAGGAAACTGGCTGGTGAAATTGGAATTCTGTTAGCTGTCTCTGTACTCGGAAATTAAATTTGATCTTTGAATTCTAAAAGCCTTTACTGCAATAAGGATATAAAATAACATGTGCATAGTGCTCAATTGTTAACAAACAAAATTCCAGAATACAATTGTGCACATAGTGAGATATCAGGGGAGGATAAATTAGAGACTGGAGAGATAAGGAAAAGGACAGTGTTTATTTTTGATTTCACAAAACATGTTTTGTTGTTTGTACAGAAGCATAGTCTAGCTCTTAAAGTGCAGGTCTGGGAGTCTAGAAATATAGATTCTTTTTTCTTTGAGATGATTGGCTAGAGGGTGGCCAAACGTACTGATCATCCGAACTGCATAGGATGACCTTCAGAAGTTTGAAAACAGGGGTATGCCTGTTGGAGCTTGGAGATTCAGCCCTGAGACAGTGGTAGAGTTGGGGGCTTCAGCCCAAGCTTTTCTCCTTGCTGGCAAAAGACCTGAGCCCTACCAGCCCACCACTAGATAGTACATAGTATATTTACTTAGGCTGCTTGAACATTTTCCATCAAAACAATTTGAAGGAAAACTGAGTTTTTGATTAAACAAAACATTTTAAGAAAAATGTCTACCTTAAATGGATTATTTTGTAAAACAATGTAAAAACCCAATGCCAAAACCTGAAATATTTCAATTTGGATGTGCTGTTGTAGGGCTCCATTGGATTTGTAGTTTGGTTGCCTCATCTTCCCGTTCTTCTGTGCAGACGGTACTCCTTATTGGACTGCATCTTCCATGATGCACTGCAGCTAGGGCTTGGTGTCCATGGTGCATCATGGGAGATGTAGTCCATCCAAGGATCTCAGCCTGTGGAAGAGAATGGGACCATGGCACACCCAGAGTACAATTTCCCAGAGGCACTATTACTGTATTGAAATATTTCAATTTCTGGATGAAATATTTCACTGATAAAATCAAAACTCTCCCTAGGGAGTCAAAAACTGAACACTTTCTGAGCAGCTGTAATATTAACTTCAGTTTTGGATTTACAGCCTGTAGCTGTATGGAATGACTCCTCAGTAAGGAAGGGGTTACTAAGACGGAAAGGGATTCTTCATCTTTAAAAAATTCTTCCCTGGTCTTGAGCCCTAAAAGTAGTTTCTTTTGGGGTGTCCTTCCACCCCCTTTGCATTTCACATAACTGTGGTGATTTTGTCTTTCCCCTACTTTGAGTTAGTAAGAATGAGACATTTTTATGGCATTTTCTTGTTTGTGATTCAGAACCCTCAGTGCATGGAATCTTTCACATAAAAAACTGCATATTTTCAAAACACTTCTTAATGCTTTGCCTTATGATACCACCCATCCCCATCACTTCAACCTATATTTTCCTCCGCAGACTTTAACTCCCCCATGCACTTGGGCCTCTCTTTACTTGAAATGCTATAACTCTGCAGCTGTGCCTCTGTGGCACTTCAAATGTAGACACTACCTGGGCTGATGGGAGGGGTTCATCCATCAGTATAGGTAGTCTACTTCCTGAGAGTAAGGGTTGATGGAAAGTATCAACCTAGTGCTGTCTACACTGACGGTAGATTGGTTTAACTATGTCCTCAGGAGTGTGGATTTTTTACATCCATGCCTGACATAGCTGTGTTAATCTAACTTTTTACTGTAGACCAGGTCTCAGCAAACTACAATCAGGAGAGGCCTATGGTATTTCTTAGGGAGGAAAGGTTGCAAAGTGGGCATTTTCATGGAATCTTCACTGGTATATGGGTCAGAATTGCACTCTCAGTATTTCTATTGGCAAAGTTGTTTTATAAAACTGGACTAAAATGTGAATCAAGAAGCAAAGGTTTCTACATCATAGTGATTCTCCTTCCAGTTATGCATGACTGCAAATCCTTTTGGGGTGCCATCAGCACAATCCTAGGTTTAGCTAGAGGGAGTTTCTCTCTCTCTTTCTCTCTTGGAACTGATCAAGCTCGTGCTGGTAAAGCTCTTCTGGGAGAGCACTGGATTTTATTGCTGCCCATGCTTAAAATTTTTAACATTTTGCCACCTTAAGAAGATGCTCTTGTCCCCCAACATATATCATGCTAAAAGGCTTCCCTACTCAATTACACCTTTCTTGGTCTTCCTATCAGGATCCTGTACCACTCATTTAATGTACATTGTTCTAATTATTTTCAAAGCAGCCACTGTGAGTTTCAGATGCAATTTTCACTCATAGTAAATTAACCGGAAGAAGTCTGAATGCATTATAAATGGGGGAAAATACAGATACGGATATCCACAAAAATGGGAACTTAAAAATCAGGCCCCTAGCAACTTGAGTCTAAATTTAGGAACATTTACCTTGAAGCAATCATAATAGAGTTAGACATAATTTTGTGCCGTCCTCTAAGTATGACTGAATGGCGTTAAAACAGGTCTAAAGTCCTTTTGGTCTAAAGCAGGGGTTCCCAAACTGGGGGGCATGCCCCCTAGGAGGGTGTGAAGAAAATCCAAAGGGGGTGCGAGGCTGTGAAATTTTCATAGCAAAAAATTTTTACATCAAGAAAACCTATTTGTGTTTATTTTTAATTGTACAATT
Organism: Pelusios castaneus; assembly: GCA_007922175.1. Lineage (NCBI taxonomy): Eukaryota > Metazoa > Chordata > Testudines > Pelomedusidae > Pelusios > Pelusios castaneus. Next base: position 2,340,614 of record ML686024.1, on the reverse strand, counting down.
ACGAATTGAATTTTTGTTAAAGGGGGGTTGGATGATGGTAAAGGAGAGATGGGGGGGGGGCATGACGGTTTCTCAAAAATTAGAAAGGAGGCCTGATGCCAAAAAGCTTGGGAGCCTCTCGTCTAAAGTCCTTAATCTTCATTTGTATTTTTGGACTTTAATTTTTTTCTGTTATATTAAGTGAACTCCCACATACTGCTGGTATCTTTCTCCTTCCCATATGCCTATACTGCAATTATTTTTTTTCTCCTCAGTTCACTGATCTCGGTGGTATCTATGAAACTGAGGATACAAGACATATATATAGTGTTTTCCTTCAGGAAAACAAGATTCTAGCTTATAGGCTTTTTTGTTCTCCCTTATCAGTAACAGGATATAGATAATAGCCCTGTTTCTGCTCCCATTAACATCAGTGGGAGCTGGATTGTTTCCAGTTTGAACAACCATTTTCTTCCTGATAGAGATCTTTCTTTCTAAGACCATAAACAGTCTGTGCATGCATGTGTTCCATACTATAGTCAATCTACAATATTTAGTCTTTCTCTTCAGAAATTAAGGTGCGTTTAGTTAATAATTTGCATACTTCTTAAAAAAAATCTATATTGGATCTTTTTCTAAAAGATAGCTCTAGTTCAAGCAGGAAATAATTCAGGGAAGTGCTACAACTTATATTATTCAGGAGGTCAGAGGGGATGATCACAATGGTCTTTCTGGCCTAATAATCTATGAATAATGGCACCAGAACTGGGAGTAGGGGCAGGATTCATGCCTCCCCACTTTTAACATGGGCATAGTATGAGGGGGCAGGAGATAGTTCCCTGATTGCAAAGTGCAGTCCCTGCCAGCACCACTCTGCGCTTGAGCAAGGTTTGCAGTTTGGGTGACATCACTGCCTCCTGTCCCTCTCCTCCGCAAACTACTCCCAAGTTAAAAAGTGGTTTGGGGCAGGAGGCAGCGTCGTTCATCCAACTATGCCCATGTTAAAAGTGGCCCCCTCCACTTCTACAAAGGTCTGGTGCCCTTCTCTAGGAACCATCTATCCTAATTTTTCCCTCCCTCCTGGTAGTAACATATTGCTGGGAAATGTGCATATTTTTTTTCCCTGATTTCTAGACCGTGTTTTCTTTACTAAAATATTTTCTGTCTTGGAGGCTTCAATAATGTGGAGGCAGTTTGATGAAATAAGGAAGGGGGAAGTGAAAGGTTCATGAAAGTGTGTGAGTATTAATACATTAAAATTTATAGATCGCTTTTGACAGTGTATATCTGACAGCAGAGAAGCTCAGTTTGTGTGACCTCACATGAGATTATCAACGGGATCATTTCTCTTGTATTATGAATTAACAAACAACTGTTTTCTGCAGTGGTGGGAGTTCAGTGCTTGATGATATTGCCACAAAAATATTCTAAAACTTCCTTCTTTTTTAAGTGGTACCTCGTTCATATCTCTCTAGTAAATTTCAAACTACGGCATGGGCAGCAATGTTAGGAGAAAAGTGGCCGAGTGCAGGAGAATATACTGTAGTATGTAGGATCTTATAGCTTGTAAATTGTTTGGGACTCTTCCATGTGACTGGGGAATAGAAGAAAAGGATGCAGACTGTCCAACCTGGAAAATTCCTCTTTTCACTTTTGTTATAAATTGTAGGTATTTGTTGTGTAAAGTGTAACAGCTGTGAGACCTTGGAAATGTGGAACTGACACTATGGGTCTAGGGAATATTCATAAACTTACGTATCCATACATGTTTTCTATATCTTTGTGAGCTAGGGGTTTTATTGTAGCTCCACAGGTTATTGAGCTCGGGATCTAGAATCGGTGGGGGGAGGGAGAGTTGTTACTGAAAATCCCTGGACCAGTAACCAGCTCCAGAGAAATACCATTCTCTGGAGGAATTGCATCTATCTAGGCATTTTTTTTCAATAATTTTTTTTTTTTTTTTTTTTTTTTTTTTTTTTTTTTAAATCAGAATGCAGAAGCCTACTCTGTCTTTTCATGTATGCTCTTGTTAAAGCCAGTGTGCCTTGGAAACAATTCTAAATTTAATTGGTTTTTTTTAAGAGCTGTGTTTGTCTAGAGGTGAACAGTTGTTGCCCCTGTATGACAATCAAAGGGTATGCATACAGATCATCTCAAACTCAGGAATTTTACAGGTGGTAGGAAAACTTTGACCTTGCTGTTGGCAGATGAAGTTCATATCAGTGTACTTGCATATAGATTTGAATTTTAATGATATCAACAGATAACTACTGTAGTACCTATAAATCGTACTAAGAGAGGAGAGGAAATAAGAGAAGAAATATAGAAAAGTAAATAGCTTCTTCTTGAAGTAGGTAACACCAAAATGCCAACCGTCAACCTGTTTCTTCAGGTTATTGAGAAATGAAACAACCTTCATGAGGCAAATATGTGGTGTGTGCATGTACATATGTATGAGCTGCATCTTTTCATGTTCTAACAAGTCCAGTGTAGCTTGTCGCACCTTTTATATGCCTAATGATTTTGTTTAGGACTGATAAGGTATAATTCAGTGCAAAATTAGTAGTGAGCCCTTTCAGACTATGCAGCAAGGGGAGAGACTAAGGTGTTTTTAAGTTACTGTTGTGCCCTGCCAATCCTTGTCTGCTCCAGGTGCTGCAGAGGCCCTTGGCATAAGAAAGACAGCCTGCAGGCGGGCGGGGGGGCTGGGGCTGGTCTACACTTAAAAGTTGGTCCCTGATCATAACTATGCCAGCAAAAACTCTAATGTAGATGCAGTTATATCAATTTAAAAGTTCTTTTGCCTGTACAGGCTCCATTTCACTGCTTTTCTATAGGGATTGCTGGTATAATGCTAGCAGCAGACCCTTTCAGGTGTAGGCAAGGCCTAAGTTTATAGCAGCCTACTTAGACTGCCCAGTATTTCAGAACTGCTACAGGCTGTGGCCTACTGCCCCTACCTCCATCCTTTTACCCCTTACCACCCCGCTCCCTCCCTGTACATTCCCTACTCCAGGACTGATGAGAGAGTCCTTGGAAAGCAGCCTTACAGCTGTTTTCCTCAGTTTCTGCACTGAGGGACTCTTACTTTGGCTGGAAATGGGGCTTTTAGGGCCTCTTTACATCACTATGGCTTTCTGACTTGGTATAAAGAGGTGACAGCAGTGGCCAGGATCTCACCCTAAGTCTGTAGAATACACATATCTTGGAAATATCTACAGAAAAACTAAACTCATGGAGTAGATCAATTGTAGGCAACTTGTGTGCCCTTCCTTAAAGGGACACAGAGAATAAAAGGCAAATTGGTCATTGCTACATGAACACTTGGAAACTGTGCAACAAGAAGGCTTCATCTTTTGGGGGAACATTTAGAAACGTCGTCCTATCATCGCTTGTGAATTTCATAGATGAGATTATTCTGAAATCCCCAAACTTTTCCACTTTTTGAATTTATTTCTTCAGACTCGTGCTGGAGGTGTTTGTAAAAGTAATGTTCTAGAAACCAGTCAGACAAATTAAATACACAAAAGGCATAATATAAAAGAGTTGTTCATCTCATTTTTATACTGTCCACAAACATGAGAATAAGAAAATTAACTCTATCCAAAGGTTGAGGGGAAGAAAAATGGGCTATGCTGTGCGCCCAGAAAAAGGGTTAATCTTGGCTGTGGTGCAATGGGGAGGGAAATGTATATTCCTAATTTAAGGATTCCTTGGGAGAACCCTGCCAACTGGTCCCACTTTTATATCTAGGGAACTTACATTCAAGCTGATCTTACTGGTGGCAATGAGGCAGGTAAGCACTCAGGTGACCAGCATCTTGAGTTAAACTCTGTGCAGCGATCTATTGGCAGCCAATGTAGACTCCAGAGCTGTGGGGTAATGATGTTCCCAGACTGAAAATCCACTTACTAAACAAGTAGCTATATTTTATAGTAACTTCATTTTCCAAGTGATGTCAACATGTGGCCTGATGTAGCGTGCATTAGGGCAATGTAATCTTGAAGTGACAAGGTATGGACAATTGTAAGAAGGTATGTATTGGGGGGAAGTCACATTTTTCTCATCTGGCATGGATGGAAAAGAGCAGCTGGTTACTTCCTGAGCATTTGGAAACAGCTTAGACCTTAGTAGCACAAGTTCATAAAGATTTTGTTCCACTGCTCTGGACTATTACGTATTATGTTTCTGCTAGAGCCTGCAAGCAAGTCAAGAAAGCCTTATAAAAAACAATATCAAAAGCTGCTCGCTGATATAAAGGAATCTGCCCGGACACCTAACCCATTATTTGGAAGAGATGCTGCAATTTGTGCGGTTTCCACCTTAAGCCAGACTGTTCTTGTTAAGGAAAGCTGAAGACTTAGGAAACCACTAGAGCTGCCTTGTCAAAATATCCTTGATGACTCTCCCAAAAATGGAAAATGGCCACAGACTGATAGGCAGATTGTCAGCTTCAGACGTTGATTCTTTGTGCAGTGGCCTCCCAGTTGCCTCTTTGAGAACCAGCTGTACCTCTTCCACATGCCTGCAGCCAAAAACTGATCCCTGCCCCCCCAAGAGCAAGTAGCAGGACTGTGCATGGAAATGGAGAGATTAATGCCCACCTTGAAATTCCAGTCCACAGTTTTCTCTGGGATGCTAACTTCTCATTGTTACATAAACTGGATCAGGGTACATTGAGTCAGAAAGCACTTGCTCAGTCATGAGCAGTTTTATTACAAAATCGGTTTGAGGTGCTTGTTTAATGTTTGTAAAGGTCGTAGACAGCAGAGTAAATAAGTCTGCCTTTAGTCAATCTGATACTTTGTCCAGTTGCTATGCTCTCACTTTTTTGTCTTGTGCTTGCTGTACTTTTCAAAACTAGTTGCCATCACACAGCTAGCATGGTGATTGAACTACCACTTCTTGCCTCTCTATACAAGTACCAAAATATAGTGTTTGCCTGGAGGAACAGGAGAGCTTCTGTAATAACAATTAAGCTTGACAGATCTAAAATGCATATTAAAATTTTTAATAATCCTCATTCCAAAAACATATTCATTTCTCAAAATCAAGTCCTGAAAAATATGTAATTAAAGAAAAATGCAGAGTATTTTACAAAACTTAACCCCTATTCTGCAAAGCTTATGCAAAATCTTAATCCCTATTCCACAAAGCCTGTGCTAAAAGTTAAGGATGTGAGTAGTCCCAATGAACACGTAGGCTGGTTAGATTTTAAATGTAAACAAAAGCCTGATCCTGCTCTTTGCTATAGTTGTGGCAAAAAGATAAAATCAGTTGTAGGCATCAATAGTTGAGACTGGGGGGTCTAAATCCTTGTTTGCAACTTCCACTAGTCTTGGTTTGTTTAGTTTAATTTCGTCAAGCGTCACTTTCAAATGGCCCATTAGTTCTATAGTGTGATATCAAGTTAATAATACCTTGCTCTGCTTCTAAACAAAACAAGGTGGCTAATTTTGCTGATGGCTTGAAGGATGTAAGGAAGATAACACTAAACAGCCTTGTAGGTGAAATTGGGAGGGATTAGAGATTTCATTGGAGAATATGGGTAAATTAGAGAAACATACTAAAATCAACAAAATGAGCTTCAATAAGGCATTTGTAAAAGAGATTCCTTAAGGAACGTATAACAAAACAAAGGTTTATGGGGAATATAGGCTCATCAGTAACACACTATAAAAAGATTTGAGTTATTTCAGTATCAATTTATCCTCCATAACATTACTATTGCAAAAATAGACAAATGCTACATCGGTATGCATTACTAGGCGACTGCATAGTAAATCGAGTGAGAGAATTCCACAACTGTTAATTGTAGTTGGGCTGCGCTTGAGGTTGTTTCTAAAACTAATTGTATAAGGCAAATTGGAGAGTGTTTGGAGCAATTAAACTGATGAAAGTTCTGGAAAATAAGGCTGACAAAAGAAGGCTCAGCAGCAGAGTGTGTGTTCAGACCGCGGAAAGACATTACTGAGAAATAAAGGGATTTTACCAAGCGAACAAGGATCACCTGTTATTGAGGGGCCCAGGCTATAACAAGAAGCAATGAGTTTCAGTGGCAGTGGGGGAAAAAAATTAGGGTTAAAATTAGGCAGTGGCACAAACTGTCCATGATGGCTGCAGAATGGCCATTATTTAAGGAATCCAGGGCTAAATCTGTCAGAAATGGTTTAGGAAATCATTTATATCAGTCCTTCCACAATGCAAGGGCAGCACTGGATGGTCCATGGAAGGGCTCCTTCCATTCCCAAAGCTGTATGATATCTTGCAGATGACGAGTAAGTGGCAAGTCTTTTTTTTTTTTTTTTTTTCCCCGCTTTCTTGTTAAATATCCTGTGAGTCATTGTACTGTGCAGCATTTACAGTACATGGAAATTCCTTCCTTACAAGCAGTATATACATTAGGCAATCCTAATAAGGAGACATGCAGAGAAAAGCATAGACAAAGACAAATCAGTATGAGTCATGGGGAGATGGTGGTGCTTGCAAAGCATCACAATAGAAGTAACTTAAATACTCCTGTCTGCTCTGTAGTATATTTTTTTAGGCTGTTCAATCCTAAGCATTTAGTGATTCTGGGATCATTAGATGAACTTTTGTTTGTATATGACCTTTTTTTTTAAAGTCCTAAAGAAGATGACATTTGATTCAGTATAGTAATCTAATTTTTACAGTAAAGGCATTGTTGGTGTTCTGGTATGGTGCTCTCAATCATTTTGAGAAATAAAATATCTCTGAAGTTTTATCATAGGGACATTTTCGTTTGTGTTGTGATCTGCTTAATGTGTCTCTCCATGCATATTTCTAGTAGCTGGCCCCAACAAAGGTAACAGCCTATTACTTCGTCACAGTCAGTGGCATTAGCTCTTTCTATCTCAAAATAGGAAAAGCTCCTAATTTGAGGCTCTGATTCAGGAATCCAGTTGCAAAGTTATCATTAACTAACCATGTGCTTAAAATTAAGCTGTGCTTTAGTCCTGTTGGGACTTGGTGAATAGCAATGTACATGGCTGTGCTTTCCTGAATCACTGAGCTTGGTGCTTGATCTCCATAAATGATTGCAGTGTTTGTGTTCTATCCTGGTTTGTTGCAAGAATAATTATGCTCTTTCAAGGTTTCCAGAAATGATGAAGGGAAAAGTGAAAGTTCAGATCATTGTCCAGGGAAGAGAATGAGAGGAAAGAATGAGAATAAGCTTTGTTTTTATTTCTAAACAAGAATTGAGCATGAAAATTACTGCAGGCAAGGAAGAAGCCTCTGCATACACATGAAGCCCTGTTAACTCTATCTGTATCTAACTACCATGGTAATACTGTATATAGCAAAGAAATTAAGAACTGTCATGGTGAAAGTATGTTCCTTTGTACATCAAGTGTATGGAATAGCACACAGCTGAATGAAAAAGTAAAATATGAATTAAGCTAAGAATATCTGATAAACTTTCCACTTTGAGAATTGATTTGTGTGGGAGAACAGGAAGAGGAAAAGATAAACTCTCTTGTGGCTCACCTCTGCACTCTCCCAACTTCCCATGTGGTATTCTCTGGGTGTATGGAGAACCAGTGCCCTAAAGAGAAGATAACAGGCACAAGCCACTCCCATGGACTTAGTGAGACTCTGACTAGACCCAACTGAGGAATTACAATGTTAATTTTCACTTCTTTGCTAAACTGAGTAAAAATATTTTAATTGTAGTGATACGAAAAAAGAACGGATCAGGAATTTTTTTTGTCACTAGCCATTTATAATACTGGTTCTTTCTCTTCATTTCTAAAAATGCTGAACAAAGTATCAATGAGGATGTCACTGCTGGGATGAATTAAATTATAGCGGTGATAACGCTGTATAGTATACTTTCTGTTGGGGTAAATGGCTTGCAAAATTGCTCCCTCTAAAACTTTCTATCGCATTTGTTGCACTGAAACCTGGATGTGGGTCCCCTGGCATGGGAAAGCTTCCCTCCATTCCCTGATGTGACCCCTTTTTCCTCCCATAAGAGCAGTGGTGCTACTGGAGGTGGGTAGATGCAAAAATCCCTTCTGTGCTGGTAACGGTGAATCAAGCCCACTCTTCTCAGTTGTTGCATACCAATATTACACAATATTAAGATTTAGAACGATAAGATTGTTTCATTAAGTTCGTGCAACAAAGCAGATTTTTCTTTATACATATGAAGTATCCTATTCAACCCAGTCCAGTGTTTCTTAACCTGAAAGGTCTTTTAAGTTCCCCAGAAAAGTACTTGTAACTTAGATTGAGTGCCCATGTTCCCAGGCCAGGGTGGACTATTAATGACAGGATGTCAGTGGAACAGGGAATGCAAGGAGTTAGGTTAGGGGCAATTCAGCAGTCCACAGCGTTTAATAAAATTCCATTGTTCACCTTCATGTATTCAGCTTCATTCCTTGTGAATGAAACAAGGGAAGCTCATGTTTAGAACACAGAGTGTTTTTATATATTAAAAATGTGTGTTTAGGTTGTATTATTCCCATCTAACTTGGTTTCTGAGAATCAACTTAGAGCATTGAGGCTGTAACTAAGGTGCTATCACTAACTTTTGCTAATAGGTGTGCTTCCTGCTTTGTACAGTTTTTCCAATTAAGGCTCAGTCTCTAGTCTGACTGCAACATATATGTCTTGAATTGAATCATAATCTCGTGTGCCTGCAGACATGGAAGCTGACTTGTGTGATAGGGATTTTGATAACAGATCCAAAGCCAATGTCTGTATACCAACATCTGTGAATAAGATGACCCAGGTCCTCAAAAGTATCTAAGTCCACAGGGATCTGTGCCCCAACTTTGTTAATGTCGGTGTCTCAGTTGTGAGTGGAGTAAAACAAAAGCAATGCAAGTGAACTAAAGCAGGTATGATACTGTGTGTGTGATATTCAATATCTTTCTCTTCTCATTTAGTATAACTAAAAAATTTGGCAAATGCAGCTGGCTGATTTTTTTGCAGCTGTTTTAAGTAGGTATAAAAAGGGTTTTATAGGCTCAATTTCAAATTTTAAGAACATGGTCAAAACATTACTCTTTCATTATGTAATATCCTTGGATGTTTGGGAAGACTATCTGATATTCCCATACAGCTTATTTTGAAGCATATTTATTTTTTCTTTTCAGGTTCTTTTCCAATCTCCCTTCATGCTATGGACAACATCACAGTTACAATTAAACCTGGGCCTTCTGTTCCACCACCTCAATATTGTAAAATCTGTATCCGTTCAAACAGATGCCAAAATAACCTCACGATAACTGCTGGGAGAAATGAAAATGTTTCTTTCCAGTGCAGGACACCAGAGAAATATTTAGTCATTGAAATCCGGAAGAATATTGGTAAGATATGTGTCTAAATTAAAATTTCCACTTTTTTCAAAATGTCTGAATCTTTGTGATGGTTCTCCAGTTCATAACACATAGGAGGATTTTGTTCATAATACCATTTTGGGGTGACTACTGCTGGCTAGCTGGGTTAATCATTTAGGGTTGAAAATTGATATAGAACTTCTCATGTGTGAGAACTGCAGAAGCTATTCATTGAACTTTGCATATCTATCGCTCACAGTAATATGGACTTGCCATGTTTGAAACTTTAAGTTGTTGCAGAAATAATTATGAATAAATGAAAATGTTATATACATTTCCTTATTCCTCTTACCAAATTATAGGCCCACTGCAACTGAATCTTCTAGCACAGACTTCTGAGCATCTCTCTTGATTTCAACAGGCTTCTGCATGAGAACACTGGCATGGCTCTGTGCTAGCAGACCTGGTTGCTGCTAGGGTGGCCTCTGGCTGTAAGGAGTTGAATTATTGGGATGAATCACCCTGTGTTGATTATAAAGAATAAACATTCATAAATATGTATTGGCTTATAACACAATGACTGTCTTTTTCATATTGCATATGCAGTTTATATACAGTCATTAAAGTTAACAGCATGTACAGTAGTATTAGTACTTAATATAATAAATTCATAGCTACCTAGGACTTCATGGTTATCACTACACTGCACATCCGAGTCTCTCACCCTAATGATTTGACAGTGGAGTTAGCACTCTGATTGTTATGTTCCAAAAACACAAGCCCTTAGTCAGCATTGGGAAATCATATTTAATCCTTCATTGTTGGTAGTATAGGCCCTCTAATACACATTTGAACAGGTTTGATTCAGCACAAAACAGGGCCATATACATACATATTGCACACAAATCACATTACATGAACTTAATTATTAAGTTGCAAAGTCAAGCATTCAAAAGCTAGGAAATACCAGAATAAAGTTTGCCTGTTCACTTAAATTTGTCCCCATTGTGTGTATGTATTATGACATAATCTTTAATTACAGAATCATACTATTTTTCCCACGGGACCCCTGCCTCATCCAGTGCACAGAACAGATGGTGTGCACTTAAAGAGTAGGTGTTCAGTATTTGTTTAATGCTCACTGTGCGATGTGTGGCCTATACCTCATTTACTGGACACTATTAAAGCTTGCTCTGAAGACAAAATTATTAACTTCCACCTGGGCTTTTCTCTGTGATGCTCACCACTATAGTAGCTGATTGCTTTACAAACATTAATAAATTCATCTTCACAAAACACTTGTGAGGAGTGGATGCGATATTATCCCCATTTTACAGGTGGGTAGCTGAGGCACAGCAAGTAAGTCAGAGTCTCCAGTGACCTGTTTTTCCTTAGAGTACTTAGCGTTACATAGCACTTTATAGCTCCCACTGACGTGGAGTTGGTTTTGAATGTTTAGCACTTCTGCAAATCAGACCCCAGAGCCTCAAGTCAGGCACCAAGAAAAGGAGGCACACATAATTAGTAGCCACCTGTGAAAAATTTGGTTTAAGTGACTTGTTTAGCATCATAGAGGAACTCTGTGGGACAATCAGAGAAAGAATCCAGTTCTCCAGGGCATCATTCCACAGTCTTAATCATGAGCCACCACTTTTCCTCCTCCCTACCTCACTTACTGCTAGCTTCTTCAGCAAATGAGGCAGGGGTCCTACAGACAACAGTCTCCTTCACTACTCAGTTGTGACACCTTCCCGGTAGGTCTGCCTGTGCACTGAATGAGGCAGGTGTCCTGAGTTTAAAGTGGTATGTGCTCATATAACTGTATCTTAATGTCTATACCTAAGGGCTGAGTTAAGGTTGTACAGGCATCCTTAATTGTGCTCTTTCCTAACTTCTGAGTGCTTGACTTTGCAATCTTAAGCTTTTAAAGTCATTTGAGTACAATTTCCTAAGATTTTAAAAAAGCAAACTGAAATAAACACAAATTCATCATGTGGCATCACATTGATACCCAGATGGTTCATTAGGGGAGTTGAAACTTTTAGAATTACCACACCACACAGTTTCTGCCACTTGAGCTAACAGAGTAACTAATAGCAGTAGTGGGCCGACATCCTTTATGCAGACTACCACTTGAGGAGAGTGAGGTGTATGCTTTGGCAGCGGGTTTCACAGATATTTGCTGGCAGCAGAGGAATGGTGTGAGACTCAGGAATCTTGGGTTACATTCCGGGCTCTGGAGGGGAGTGGATTTTAGTGTACTGACTCTTGTGATCTGTTCCCTCCAACTGTCCCTCTTCTAGTCCTGTCCCTTTCCCATCCCTGGCACCTTGTCCTAGTTCCATTCTCCTTATCTACTCAGTCCTGACCACCACTCCTCAGGTTTCTTGTCCCAATCTCCCTCTTTGGTTTCCTCATCCATTCTGTCTCCCCTGTATTTCCTCTCTGACTCCTTGTCTCTCCATCCAGTCCCAAATCCTCTCTACCCGCACTCTACATCCTGGTCAAATCTGGCTTTGTTTTTTTTTTGCCCAGTTCCTAGTCCCAGTCCCTCCAGCACCTTGTTAGACTTCATTATTCTCTCCCATTTACTCTCACTAGCTCCCAGTCCCAGCCTGCCCTTCAGCACCAGCTCAGTCTCTTTGCCCAGCTAGTCATTCACCGTAACAGTTTCTCTTTTCTTCTACTCTCTCCTTTTCCCAGTATACTCCTTTCATTCAAATGAGACAGTGAATGGTTCCAGCAGACGGGTCACTGAGAGCACAAGAGACGGGATCACTGCTCTCTGTATTTATACTCAGCCCCACTCTGGTCTGGAGCAGCCACTTTCAAGAACATCCTTTTGTGGCCTGGTGGTCCCAGGCTGACACAAGCTCATTTGTTGTGTTGTGGAGGGCATGAGCACAGTCTCTCTGCATCAGGAGCTGTGACAGGTTGAGACATGCTCAGTGAGGACAGAATCTTTGGCAATTGTAGCTTTTAAGATCTAGCAAGTTTCTGTTGAGTATATGCAAACTGCAGTTCTACAAAGTCTTATAATTTGGCCAAATCTGGGTAGATTTTCCTGGGTGAGTGGAAGGAACTTCCCTGACACACAGGCCACCTCTTCCTTGCCATACTTCAGGTTGATGGTCTAAGCTATGGCATGGGGGTATTAGAGCATTTAAAAAATGTTTGCCAGATCTTTTAACATGGGGAAGAGCAACATACTTTTCCTAGTCTTGGTCTTAGAAATGGCTGAATCGTTTTAAAATTTTCCAGAAAAATATAGCCTGAGGCAGATTCCTGGCATGGAATATTTTATCCTATATGGTTAAAGACAGGTGACTGTTTAAGGTTGTCTAATACTAATAATGATGTTACTAGCCTTGTCTATAATTATCTGGTTGATGGCTAAATGAACAAGGGGCAGGACTGATGTGGAAAATGTAAGTTGGTATTTTCTGATTTCCATGCAATTGAAGTGGTTATTTATATTATTTCAGGATGTTGCTGTGAGTGCTCTGATATGCTCCGCCCCTCTAGATGCCTGGTAGCATATCTGTGTACTGTAATCTCAGAAGCAAATCTTGTAGGTGTTTCAGACACTAACAGTATTGCCAACTCATTGTGTCAAGAGTCTTGCTGTATTTGATGTTTTTCTTAAATGCCTCAGTTCCTGGATTCACAAATCTAAGCCTTCATTTAAAAAGGCCATTTTTAGCCCTTATAGTTGTAGACAAAATCTTAAAAACATGAACACTAAAGGTTCAGAAAACGAAAAGGCAAATAAAAGAACCCAAAATGTATTTGTTTTTCAAAATCTGACTTAAAAATCGTGACTCTTGTTATTTTGGGAAGCTTGACTTACGGATTTTGAATACCCAACATTGTCAATACTGTTCCAGGGTTCTCAATAGGGCTGCTGGGAAGTGGTTAGTGCATGTCATTTCTTAAAAATTTTTGTTTTGATTTGCTAGCTGTTAAAACAGCAAGGGAATGTTGCACATTATGAGTTGATTGATGGTGGAGATTTAGGTATAATTTAATAGAAAATATGAACACAGTGGAGAGTTCCTCTTTGATTTGTCAACCTTTCATAGTTTATGCACCTGCTTTTGTGTGTATCTTTTAGATTGTAGGTCAGGTCCGTGTCCCTTTGGAGAAGTTCATCTTCAGCCATCAACACTGCCTCGCCTCAACAGGACTTTCATCTGGGATGTGAAAGCCAATAAGAACGTTGGGCTTGAACTGAAATTCTTGACGCCGTGGCTACGGCAGATTGGGCCTGCAGATACTTGTCCAGATTTAATCACTTACAAGATCAGCAGTAGTGTTGATACTACCACAGTTAACATTGGATCCTTCTGCAGAAATGGTACAGTTTCTCGGATCAAGGTCCAAGGAGGAGTTGTCATGGCTCTACAGCTCCCCTGGAATTCTGTTCTCACCACCTCTGGCTTTAACATAGCGAACAGATCTTCCATAAAAAGTAGGTACACATTTATTTGCAGTCGTAATTTGCTTGCAAAAGGGTTTTTAATTTTTGTACTTGGTTAACTTGAAATAGGAAAAAAAATCACAAAACTAAAAGGCACAGGCAATATGGTTCTAATCATTAGTACTTTCCTGTTTTCTCTACATCCTTATTACATCTTATTAAAATCCATTGAAAAGTTTCCAGTACTCAGTCATGCTTCTTGTTTCAGTGATCCTTGTAATCAGCTTTTGAGTTTTGTAATTACTTCCCTAATTTCCTTCGTTCTCTCTCCCTTCTTGTAGTTACCCTATTTTTAAAAATGGGTTTAGATTGTCCTCTTAATTTCATGGGTTTTGGTTTGATCAGTTCACCTGCTAATGATGAAAAGTGACATGTTTCTATTTGTGAATCAAACAGTATTATTCAAACTCTACTTAAATTGAGACCATATAGGATTTTAAAAGCAAACTAAAATTATTTACAGAAGGGTGAAAACATATGAATAGCCAGGTAATGAGAATTGGCAAAGACTTCTATTGACTGTTTTGGGCTTTTTAAAAAAATTTTAAGCAGCATCTTTCTTCATAGCTCACTGAATGCCTCAGGCTTACCTTATGCCATAAGAAAGAAACTGAGAAGAGGGTTCCTGGAAGGCACATCAACCTGCCTGCTCATGCTTGCATATGCATAATTTTTTCAGCCCATTCCGTAACATGAAACTTGCACAGTTGTATTTTTCATTTGTAGGAGCCATGGCAAAAGATGGAGCCCTTGTGCGCTGCTTACAAAGATACCTTTATCCTCCTTACTGCTGCTTGTCATCAATGAGTCCTGAATGTTGTTTTTTTCTGCATTTTACTTTCTGCATGGATTCCTGGTTAGTCAGGGAATTTGTTTTTAATTCACAAGTCAGGAATATTACAAGTCCTTCCATGGTCTGAATGCAGCTACTGCCTTGCATATTTGAGACTTTTGTCTTGTGTAATCTTTCTAGATCTCTTATATCCTTTCAAACCTTTACATTAAGTTCTCCAGTGACTTGAATGTGTTCTCACTTGTGATGATATACCTGAAATGCAGAGAGGCAGTGTAAGTAAACACAATTATACAGGTTACATACTTTCTCCTTTGGAGCCAAGACTAAATGTTGGATCCTTCACTCATGTGATAGACAGGCCTGTGTTTTTGGAGCTGAACTCTAAGCCAGCAATGAGAACAGATTCTTTACCTTCTTTATGCATTGAGCATTTGAGAATGACATCACCAACTCAAATATACTTCCTTTTATAATTTAGCTTATTGCTGAGACTTGTATTAAATGATTTTTTTATTTGAAGGTACTGTTTGTCCATTGCTATTGTACTGTGCATGTGCATGTATCTTTTTTTAATGGCTGCCTATTTTTTTCTGTGATAGGGTTGTGTATAATTGAATCTACTTTTAAAGGAGAATCCTCAGCAAAACTGATGTCTGCCAACTACCCACTGGGATTCCCAGAAGATGAGCTCATGACATGGAAGTTTGTTGTTCCTTCTCATCTTAGAGCAAGTGTCTTCGTCCGCAACTATAGCCTCTCCAACTGTGAAAGGAAAGAGGAGAGGGTGGAGTATTACTCACCTGGATGGTTCAGTAGCCCGGAGGTGTTTAAATTGAGTGACACGCAACCTGCCAATATTCCTGGCAATTTCGACTTGTCCCTACAGGGCTGCGATCATGACGATCAGAACCCTGGGATCCTCCGTCTGCTTTTTCAGGTCATCGTTCAACATCCTCATAACGAAGCGAGTAAGTAGTTATTTGTCCATTTTCCTCTTTTATGCCAATTATTTCATTTTCTCAGTTCTTTCATAACATAAACTCAGCAGAAAGATCACATAAAAGGCAAAAGCAGGTTTCCTGCTTTTCTTTATGAACATTGGGGCTGAGCTACACAAGGTGATTTTGTTAGAGAATACTATTTATGATCGACTGCTGTTGTAATCTTTGAACTTTGAATCTAATCTGAGTTTAAGCAAGTAGGTTGCTAAGCAACACTGTATGGTCTGTGATACTGTGTTGGACACCATAGGGGTTTCATTACAGCAAGGTGAACACCATTTCCAAATCTGCAAGAAGGGGTACAAGGTATTACAAATTTACACTGAAGCTTTTTACACAAAGCAAATGGAGACTCCTCCTTTCCCCCCATTTCTCTTTCAACTTGTTTTCTTACATGTACATTCAGTAATTGAAATATTTTAAATTGTCTGTAATGTCGTGTCTTGCATTCTATAAACAGTAACCATAAAGCTCACAGTTTTTCAGTAATTTGTACATCCCCCCTCTCTCGGGATCTGATTCAATTCTTATTGAAGTCAATGGAAAGATTCCCTTTTGCTTAACTGAGAGTTGTTTCATACTGGTTAGTCCTGGAGTGTGTTTCAGTATAGACATCAGGTTCTTATTTAGACATAGTTGTGCAATTCATTTTCACTTATTTAACTCAAACACTTTATAACTTGCTACAGGGTTGGAAAGCCAAACACAGTAGTGCTGTGCTAGTACATGAGAGCCAGAGAATGGAACCTAATACAACATAAACACATTGAAAACTGACCAGTTCAGCTGCTCATGTTCAATAAAATGAAAACTGATAAGAGGGTAGATGAAAAGTAAATTGGACATGTGAAAGTTATTTCAATTTTAATCCAGGGTGTGGTATTGGTAATACAAATAAGGACTATTCTTTTCTTCTGTTCAAGTTCTTGTACTATGCCCATTACCATGGTAAGTGAGTGCCTTCCAGCAGGGTAATAAGCGAGATGAATTTTTTGTCTGGATACTGCCCCTCTATTAGTAGGCCTGTGTAGGGCATTCTGCTATAACATGCCATTTGTCACTTGGAATAGGTTAGCCAGGTCATTTTGTATCTTCTTCTCTCCAACTGTGATTGGAGTAACGCATTCATGGGCCTTTAACATCTAAAACCTATTTAGTTGTTTTGACCAATTGTTAAAACCAGAGAAGCTGTGACCCATACGACTGGATATTAAACAGACACTATTTTAAATGGTTTTAGCAGTCACTTTAAAGTCAATATAAAAAACTCAATTTAAAACGCTGATTGAAATTTCTTATCACAGAGAAGCACATGGCACTGAATGATTTTAGGGGAAAAACTGTCCTTGTCTGCAAAACACAAGAGACTTGAACATTCTTGCAGAATTCTTTGTTTTTTGGAGGAAGTGGAATTAGTTTGTGAAACTCAAGAACGTGAAAAAATCAGCTGTGATTTTCAAAATTGGTCTATGTAGGCCTAATCCAGCTCTTACTGGAGTCATTGAATTCAGCAGAAGCAGGACTGGGCCAGTATCGAGTGCTTTTAAAAATCCAATCCCTGGAATATTTTGCTGCACTGTATTACTTACTAGTTTAAACTAACCTCACCAGAAAAGAAGTCTGCTTTGTATGTCTTAGTTACCGAGAATATGTTTGTATAATGTTAAAGGTATAACTTAAAAAAACAACAATATGATAAGTTATGTAGGCTATATAATGGGATATAGGATCAACAGCAAGCATTTTGGAGACTACTGTAATACTCAGAGACTATAATGAACTGTGTTAAAGACAGTTCCCAGCTGTGGGTTTTTTTGTTTGTTTCTAATTTATGTTGGATATTAATATTCATTTCTTGTTTCATTATGAGAATACTCGTTTCTGAACATACCGGAAACATTAAGGGTTCGAGACTCTTGGATTAGGTGTCTTGACTCCTTTCTAGAGTACACTGATAGCGATTATGTAGTTATATCCACTTATGAATGAATAAATGCAAGAACCCTAGCTAACAGTCTTATCAACATCCACGATTTCAGAATAGAGGAGGCACACTGACTGGATGATGATGTGGGTGTGTATGTGCTTGGACTTTTTAAAAAAAATTCTATTTGTCTCTAAATGGTTGCTGGCTCAGTATTACCCAAGGAAGAGTTTGAGAAGTGATATGGCAATTCTGTTCATCTGAATTTATACAAAGGTCACTTTCCCATTTGTGCCCTCTCGTGACTCCCAAATTAGGCCTATCACAGAAAATGTGGCGGGGGTATCAGGTGCCTTATCCTACCTTAGAGTTCCTCCTCCAAGACATAGATCAACTTCTTGTCTACCACAGAGTGAGCATGCTTTGCCCTGGGTAATATCAACATTCATGCAGATGACTGTTAGATTAGTTTAGGATTTCTTGGGCTCTTTAATAAGAATGTTGGTTTGTGTCTTAATATCCAGAGGTGGGCAAATTCTGATCCAGTCCCAACTCAAAGGCGAATTGTTGTCATGGCATTATTGCTTTCTTCTGACAGAGGCCAGGTACATCAGATCAGTCTGCATACTTCACTAAACTATTTAATTTCAGAATTCTGTGATGAACACAGGCAGTGGGACGTTTAGTCAGGCCTTGTAGAACATAACCATCTCTTATGCTTGACTATCAATATGTCTCCTAAATTTCCTCTCCTCGTGGATCATTTTGGTATGATGTATGACTTTCAAATCACAGGGGGAAGCACAGTATTTGTAGAAGTCTGTTGTCACCCAGACTGCTCTGTGTACCTGGGGCTGCAGTAGGAGACTATGAAATGGATTTGCCGTAGCGCTATCAGCACGTTGATGACCCTTCCTTGGTGGTTTTAGGTTTTCTGTTGGGTTTTTTAACTAGATCCAGTCATAGAGGGCATCAGATTACACACTGCCTTGTTAAAATAGGGGCATTCATGAGAGCAAGTTGACATGAAGCTCAATCCAGACATGGTTAGATGGTCAGAGGAACCACTTGGAGACCTAGACATATAGATGCTTATATGTGTAGGAATGTTTCATTTTTACAGAGCCGACCAATTACGCTTAACCTACAGTAACTTCAGAATCACAGATGTAAGTTGATAGTTCTGGGAAATGTGCATCCTTATGAAACCACTTGATAGAGGAAATAACTTGTAATACTGATGCACGTATTAAAAATAATAATCTTGGAACTGGAGGCTAGATGTCCCAAGTGGTGATGAGCCATAAAATTATTTATCTCTGGTTTCAGATCATGTTGGCAGAGATTGAGAAATTAACATATGACAGTTGTTTGGCTCAGCTGAGTTAGTGAATTAAGAGCAATGGCTAACAGATAGAAGTCCACTTTGCAGCTAGTGCTAATATGAGCCTTAGCAGGCCATCTCTGCAGAGAACAGAGATATAATGGACCCACTCTAGAAGTGATCCATCTAGGTAGTGCTTGTGTCACATCAGCAGTGCCCCTTCTTGTTTCATGGAGTATGATTTTTAACCTTTTAATTTGGCTCCATTCGTGAGCACAAAATTCCCCAAATCCTTAGAGGAAGTTCATCTTTGACAAACCCTATTCGCTTGTATTCCGTGTACAATGTGTCTTGAAACCCGGACAGAGTGAAAGCATTATTCAGTTAATCCATCTTTGTATCTTTTCTATTTTGGATAGAGTAAATGACATTTTAATGTATTATGGCCTGCAGACCAGATGCTAACCTAAAACCTGGTTGGCTGTCCTATTTTATAAAATGAAAATAATAAATCTCTTGGATTTAAATAAGGACATTGGTTTGTTTCTCTGGGGATTTTAGTGGATTTCATGAGTAGTTTTATACAGTATAATTTTTTTCCTTCAAAGGCTCCAAATATTTCTCTTATACCTAGAGTCTGTTGAAACTGTTTACTTTTTTGGCTCTGTAGGAGATCAACTAATGAGAACCACATTTAACTTTCAGATTTAAAAAAAAAAAAAAAAAAGATATCTGCATGTTCTGAAAGCATCCCAAACACTTGGACAAGTTTTACTGCTATCTGCAGAGCTTGCAGTTGGGTGCCAGGGAAGCAAATAGCTGTTCCCAATAAAAGCAAATATCTTATCTGCATTACTGCAAAAGCATGCAAATTATGGAGGCAGCGTGACTTGATGGCTAGACTGGGCGTGGAGACCTAGATTCTAAACCTGTTGTGCCATTGATTTACTATGCGACTTGGAGCATGTCTCTAACTTTGTGCCTCAGTTCCCCATATGTAAAATGAGGATAATACTGATCACCCACCTTTTCTAGTGGCCCCATTTTTATACATAATGGCCAGCATTTTCAGATTTTTTGCTACATAATGTTGGGCACCTAAGTAGGCAGCCTCATTATTAAGTGTTGAGTGCTCACAGTTACCACTGACCTGATGTGGTTCTTGTAGTTATTTGGCTTCTGAAAAATGCAGGCCCCTAAGTCCATACTTGATACAAATCTCAGAGAGCATATGCACATCCTCAATGCCTGCATTCCAGCCACTTAAATGGAGGACAGCTGTTGAAGTCTCACAGTGGCACCACTTAATTGACCAGAGTAGAGTGTAATTGATTACTTTCCTAATAAACCAGTTTAGTAGCTCATACCTTAAGGGGAGCAGAACCTACTGAGCTTTCTGTGACTGAATAATAGCTCTCTTAAAAAGTTGCTTTCTACTGGAATTGGAGAGAAAGTACCGGCTTAGTAGTTGCTGTGTGTCAGGGCAAATACAGCAAAAAGCCTCATTTAACAGAATCTTCTTCCCCTTTGATTTCCATTTAAAAAACATTATATGGGACTCACAAAGTGACACTTCTATCTTAGTTAGTGGAAGAGGCATGAAAATAAGTGCTAGAACTAAATAGCCGAGGTCCTACTCAGTTATATTAGCCACACCTCTCTAGCTCTATCTGTCTTTTACCATGTATCATGACTCTTACTGAGCCGTGGGAAGAATCCTTTATTTAATCCCACTGGAGGCTGTGGGCACACACACACACATCCCTAGAGCATGCAGACAATTGTTTCTTTTCAGAATGCCCACGTTCTGTGGGTTTAAACACAAGCCTCTTACAAACGGCCTGTAGTCCCTGTATGTGCCTTCAACCTATAAAGGTTTAAATGGCCAGGGATCTAGCTACCTGAGAGACTGCTTAACTCCCAACGCATAGTAATACAGCCAGTCAGCAGAGCTCTTTGAGAAGGATTGTGCTTATTATAAAAAAAGAGGGGAGCTATTGGAAGGGCATCCTTGATCCAGGATAGCCCATATATGATGACTGGGCATACTGCAAACATTTTGCATGTGATAGGATTTTGAGGGAAAGGTAAAAGGGTTGTCCTAAGTATGTTCTGGAGAGTGATGAACAATTTTTTTTAAATGTGTTTTTCCTGTCCTGTCTGCTAGCTAAGGAAGATTGTTACCAACTTTTTATTAATAATGGCTTCAACTAAGAGCCGTAATTTATATTTATTGCAGTTTTCTGTAAAAAATTGATGATTCTACAGAATTGGAATGTTTCATATGAACATGTCAATGCCATGGATGCTTTTGATGGAAACCAGGCAGGCTGGGTTGGCAGGGTGTCCAGTTTAAATGCTCCCCAGCTAACCAGCTGCCTGCCTCGACTCTGGGCAGCCAGACCAGTTTGTTCACAGATGAGCTGAAGAAACTTAACAAATTGTGTGATCTGTTTGTAAATGTGCTTTGATGACAATCTTGACATCCATGTAAGAAGCTGAGAAATGAGGACTCTTCCATTTTAAATCACTAATGAATGACCAGTAGAGCTGTCTTTTAAAAAAAAAAAAAAAAAAAGATTTCAAATTGTCATTTCTTTTTCTGAGTCACACGTTTTTCTGTTTTGTGTTTCAGTGACAGAAACTATAAACACTCTTTCATTTCAAAATGAACTGTTTTTCTTTTTTCAAGAAACAAACCAAAATATCCATTATTTGCTCAGCTCTACATATGATCCCTCTGAAGCTGAATAGGAAATGAAATGGGACTCTGTTATAACAAGAAGTCCTGTGGCACTTTTAAAGACTAACAAATTTATTTATCGCATGAGCTTATGCCTCAAAGCGTCTGACGAAGTGGGATTTTCTTCCACGAAAGCTCATGCAATAAATAAATTGTTAGTCTTTAGAAATGCCACAGGGCACCTTGTTTGTTTGGCTGAACTAGACTAACATGGCTGCCCCTTTGGAACTTATTATAACAAACTATCTCCTAACCCAGAACAGTTATTTATGTTGATTCCAATAGTGTAAAAAGTAAATAATGCTCTCCTAGCTAATATCAAGATAATTCCAAGATCTGAGAGGATTGGGACGAGATTCCAATTCACCACATTTCTTTATTTGCTCTCTTGATCTAATTTTTAATTTTTTTCATTTCAGATGTAACATATTTGATTGACTTAAGCAAAGAGAAGGACTTAAGTGTAACCATACAGCCAAAATCCCCATCCGGTGGGCACCTGTCACTGTTTGAGCCAGAATGTTTGATCTGTAAAGATCCTAGAACCTGTTCACGTAATGTAACTTTAACATCAGGCACCATGCATGAGATTTCCTTCCTTTGTTCCAGTTTGGAGCATCTGAGGATCACAGCTGAAAAAACCATAGGTATGACAAGAGCCTTGTATTTTGTTACCTAGAGAAGGGTTCTACTCACTCTTGTTTCCCCAGTACTCAACTGAAGGTTCATGCATGTAAATCGTATTGTTCATTTGTGCTCAAGTGTGTTTTGGCTTGTAGGCAGGTTCTGAACAAACAGGTGATGGGTACAAAAAAATTGATAAATAAACCAGTTTGTGTTAAGATGTGGTGAAGGACAAAAACAGCATGCTTCTTTTACCACATGTCTACACAATTCCATGGAAAAAATCCCATGAAGTGTGTAGACAAATAGTGAAGGAAAGATAATATCCAGTGTGATGAGCAAGCGTCATCAAGCGAACTGTGTGCATTTGTATTTCTCAGCTTCACTTAAGGCCCTGTAACAGTCAGGAGAAATGCTTTTAAAGTGCAAAGACCCATAGACACGCATACAAACACACTTACTTTTATTAAAGATTACTATGGAAAATGTAGTGGGGAAGTTGAATATATAGGATTAGCATAATCAAATTATCATGCTCTCCCATCATCCTTCAGATAACACTTATCTGGGTCTTCAGCAAAATATAGAGAGTTACAGAAAGGACTGGAGTGAATTGGAAAAAAAGAAAATTGCTCTTAGTGCTTACTGTATGGTACATCCCACCCCCAGGAGCAGACTACTGGGGAATTTGAGTTATTTTCATCTTTCAGCACCTATGCCCCCAATACCAATGAAACTCTGTTGGTTTGTATTTGTACAGATCAAACCACTCTAGCACATAGCAAAACTTGGTTTTAATAGCTCTGCTCAGTGTGAAAAGCATAGCTATAATTTATGTCTCTGTAACTGCAGCATGTTGGAATCTCAGATACTGCCAAAGGAATATCTATGCCCTCACTGTGCCCAGGGCTATTTCTCAGCTCCCAGTTCGACTGGATAAGTTTATCTGGAAGCTGTTGGCTCCGGAAGAGATCAATGTGGAAATAATGTCTCCGTCCTTGAAGCTACAACAACACACTCAAGACCAGAGATGCAATACAAGTTACAGCTATGGCATTGTTAGCACCACCACGGGAAAGGAATTAAACCTTGGTATATTCTGTCCTGGTGGATCCATTGAAAAGATTCAGATGAGAGACAATATCACAATATCCCTGAAAACATTTGGCAGAGGATTCCTTAATGACTCTCTCAATCAGGATCTGAAAATGTCTTTCGTGCCATTCATTAAAGGTAAGGTGGTGATCTGTTCCCTCATTCCGTTCCCCAGCTCTTTCACTATCTCCATTGACAAATAACCATTGTACGCCTAATAATAAAATAACAGGGGTTAAGTTTCTTAGGACTCAGTCCCTGTGTCATTCCTTGGGGAAAGCTTCCTTTGAACCAATAGCGGAATTTTGGCTCTGTAAGGAGGGGATAAAAACTTTTGATTTGGAGTTGTGGGTGGGTACCTATAAAGGAAATCCTGCAGGTAAACTGTGTTGTAACTGTATTACACAGAAACGAGGGTAAGTGATGTGTTATTGCAATGAGACAATGGTGACCAATGATTCACACAGGAGATCACAATATAAGTGATGAATGTTTTCATTTTAGAGAAGCATAGTTAAGTCCTATTTAAAGAGAAAGCCAAGGACAGTGACAATACTATGTATGCAATCTTTCTCTTCCTGTCTTACAGAGGAATGCATCTTCACTGTGACCCCAGACCCAAAAACTCAAGTTTACCTACGGACCCCTAACTGGCTGGAGGGTTTGCCTCCTTATGTTTCCGTATCCTGGAACATCACAGTCCCCAGTAAGCAAGTTGCTCGCTTAGCATTCTTGAAGGACCGGATGGACATAGCTTGTGAAACAGGGCGCGCCTACGTCAACATAAAGGAACAGAAACCGAAGGCTGAAGAAACTGTGCGCCGTGAAGATGAGTTGCTTCCTGAGCCCCTACATATGTATCACCATTTCTGGGTAAACATCTCGAACTGTAAACCAGTGAATAAGAAACAGCTGAGCCTGCAGTTGTGGGTAACATTTATCCAGCAAAAGACAGGTGAGTTGCTGCTGTCTTTCTGCACTGAGGAAGGATAACGCTGTGCAGCATGGATGCTTTTGTGGTTTTTGGTCACAGGTGTGGATGTGCCGGTAGACTGTTTGCTTCATTGATTTGTTGTACCTGGAGATGCTTCTCAGCAGCTTTACAAAAATGCAGCTTTTTCTATGTTTCATAGAATGCAGCATCAGCTGCCTAAACTCTTTGCCAGAATCCTTTCTCTTTTTTGGTTATACTCTCTTGGGAAACAGTCAAATGATGTAGAAGTGGAAGAACTGTAAATGATTCTGAGCTTAGCTGAAACAGAGCCTGCAACATTTTGACGTATAAATTCCAAGATATTTAAAGACCAATCCATGTTTCAGACACTATATTAGAGAGCATTTAGAAATAGGTTTTCTAATTATTACATTTTTCTTTTCAATTGCACTGTGACTCTTGTTTCGGTTTCCTCTGAGATATATTTAGCTCAAAAGAAAGTAAGGGAAGGGTGTTCTCATCTTAATAGGAGATGAGCAAAAGCATTGCAGTCACCTGTGGGTCTGACGTGCAAGTCTGAACCTTGGTATTTGGATGTGCTAATTTCAGTGGGGCTGCACACAGGTCCCTTACTATCAGACCCAAGAGATCAGGGCCTAGAGCAAATAATCTACTGTACGGTCATAAAAAAAGTTAATTCAAGTAAAATTAGGGACGATACCTAGAATCAATCCCCTGAATCATAGAATAATAGGGTTGGAAGGGACCTCACGAGGTCATCTAGTCCAACCCCCTGCTAAAAAGCAGGACCACTCCCACTAAATCACCCCAGCCAGGGTTTTGTCTAACCGGGCCTTAAAAATCTCCAAAGATGGAGATTCTACCACCTCCCTAGATAGCCCATTCCAGTGCTTCACCACCCTCCTAGTGAGAGAGTTTTTTCTAATATCCAACCTTGACCTCCCCAGCTGTAATTTGAAACCATTGCTCCTTGTTCTGTCCTCTGTTACCATCGAGAACAGCTTAGCTCCCTCCTCTTTGGAGCACCCCTTCAAGTAGTTGAAGGTTGCTATCAAATCTCCCCTCAGTTTTCTCTTCTGTAGACTAAATAAGCCTAGTTCCTTCAGTCTCTCCTCATAAGTCATGTGCTCCAGCCCCCTAATCATTTTTGTTGCCCTCCACTGGACTCTTTCTAATTTGTACACATCCTTTCTGTAGTGGGGAGCCCAAAATTGGACACAGTATTCCAGATGCGGCCTGACCAGTGTTGAATCGAGGGATGTGATAATTTCCCTCTATCTGCTGGCAATACTCCTATTGATGCAGCCTAATATGCCATTGGCCTTTTTAGCAACAAGGGCACACTGTTGGCTCATATTCATCTTCCCGTCCATCATAACCCCCAGGTCCTTTTCTACAGCGCTGCTACTTAGCTGATCGGTCCCCAGCCTGTAACAGTGCATGGGATTTTTCCGTCCTAAGTGCAGGACTTTGCACTTGTCTTTGTTGAACCTCATGCGGTTTCTTTCGGCCCAGTTTTCCAATTTGTCCAAGTCTCCTTGGATCCTGTCCCTGCCCTCCAGAGTATCTACCATTCCCCCCAACTTGGTGTCATCCGCAAACTTACTAAGCACTCAGTCTATTCCATCATCAAGATCATTAATGAAGATGTTGAATAGAACCGGCCCCAGGACCGACCCCTGGGGCACTCCACTTGTTACTGGTTGCCAACCAGACAGCGAGCCATTGATTCCTACCCGCTGAGCCCATTGATCTAGCCAGTTTTCGATCCACCTTACAGTCCACTCGTCCAACCCATACTTCCTTAACTTGCCGATGAGAATGCTGTGGGAAACCATATCAAAAGCCTTGCTAAAGTCAAGGTATACCACGTCAACGGCTCTTCCCGCATCCACAAATCCAGTCATCTCATCATAGAAGGAAATCAGGTTGGTCAGGCACGATTTGCCCTTGGTGAATCCATGTTGACTGTTCCTGATCACTCTATTTTCCTCCAAGTGTTTCAGGATGGATTCTTTGAGGCCCTGCTCCATGATTTTCCCAGGGATTGAGGTGTGGCTGACCGGTCTGTAGTTCCCCGGATCCTCCTTTTTCCCTTTCTTAAAGATAGGTACTATATTTGCCTTTTTCCAATCCTCCAGGACCTCCCCCGTTTGCCACAAGTTCTCAAAGATAATGGCCAGCGGCTCTGCAATCACTTCCCCCAACTCCCTCAGCACCCTCGGATGCAGTTCATCCGGCCCCATGGACTTGTGCACATCCAATGTCATTGTGTTCCCGAACCTGACTTTCCATCACCGAGGGCCGCTCTTTTCTCCATTCCGTATTACCCCGTGTAGTAGCCTGGAAGCTGGCTCTCCCTGTGAAGACTGAAGTAAAAAAAGCATTGAGTACTTCAGCCTTTTCCACATCATCCACCACGAGGATGCCTGCCCCATTCAGTAAGGGACCTACACCACCCCTGATCCTTTTCTTGTTGCTGATATACTTATAGAACCCCTTTCTGTTATCCTTCACATCTCTTGCTAGCTGCAACTCCAATTGTCCTTTGGCCTTTCTGATTTTTATCCCTGCAGTCCCGAGCAATATCTTTATACGCCTCCGTTGTCATCTGTCCAAGCTTCCACTTCTTGTAAGCTTCCCTTTTATGTTTCAGCTCCCCGCAGAGTTCTCTGCTAAGCCACACTGGTCGCCGTCCACATTTGCTGTTCTTTCTGCACATCGGAATGTTATCTTCCTGTGCCTTTAACAGGGTTTCTTTACAGCCAGCTGTCTTGGACACCTTTCCCCTTCAGATCAGCCTCCCAAGGGATCCTGCCCATCAGCTCCCTAAGGGAGCCAAAATCTGCTTTTCTGAAGTCCAGGGTGTGTGTTCTGCTTCTTTCCTTCCTTCCATTGATCAGGAATCTTAGAACTTTTTATTAAATCAGTCTTTACTACCTACGCTAACCTCTTCAAGCATTGGGAGCAGTCTGAAATAATACTGAAACTGAAGTCACAGTGTGTATTTAATAACTGAAAATCAAAACAATGCACAAGTTAAAACTGGCAAAGTTTGGGGGGGGGGAGCAAAAAAGCCCCACACAGAGTGACGTGGGTAAGAATTTCTTAAAATGTCATTGTATCCTTTCCTCCAGTTGCATTTTCCCCTTGGTAAACTGTGTAATTAAGCACAAATCCAACAATGTGATCTGGACCGGTGGATCCCACAGGGAGCTGATTGCAGAAGAGAGGCCTTAATCTGTAAAGTGGTTGACACAGACATTTATCCTTTCATGTGTCTGTGAAAGACCTTGTTGCATGCTTTGACACTTTTAAATGAGGGTACATATTAAATGCATATTTTGTGCATGTGCATGAATGCATGCTTTTCAACAATGAGAAAATGTGGCACAGAATTGTTTTTGGAATCGCTACTAATATCACTCCCAATTAGTATTAGTCATAAAATTTTGCGCTCTGAAATACCTGGATTTCAAAAATCCTTGAGATCCATTGATGTGTACTTTAAAAGTTTTTTTTTTTTTCTTCCAAAATCAATAATAGTCTAGATCTAGTGTTTTATTCTTAATGCCTTAATTCTCCCCAGCCCATACACATAGATAAAAATTTGCTCATGAATTTGGAGAACCTTCTTTGCTTATTCAGAGTTTAGAAACTAGTATATAATTGATTTCTGTCTCTGATATTTCTTACAATGGAGATCATTAACATTTACATAGTAATCTTGATCTTCAAATCACTTTACAGATTAATCATTGCAATAGTGCTGTGAGGTAGGTAATAACTATTTAATTTCTCATATTTTAATGATGGGGAAACTGAGGCAGAGAGATTAGGTGTGTTGCCCAAAGCTCCAGAAGGAATCTTTCAGCTAGGATTAGAACTCGGCAGATCTTGGTGCCCTGCCCTCTTTTCAGACTATGCTCTCTAGTTCACACCTCTTTGATTAGCATTATTCCTTGAAACCGGAATATCATCACTGTAATCCTAAAACACTGAGCTTCCCCTTGGCAACGCTCTGCTGCAAATTACGGTAACTATTATATAAGGCTCAGCACCAGTGATAGCAAATTTGTGAGTCCTATTCATCTGCCTGTATTATTGTACATAGTAATGCTATCCATCTACCAGGAGCTCTGTGTGTGCAGAGACACAGGAACTAACTACTTGGAAATTAGGTTTGCAGAGGAGGATCTTTGAAAGGCACGCCATGTCATGTAAAAGTTACTACTCTTATTAACCTCTCTCAGCTGGTAATGAGGCCTGCAGTATGTAGCAAATCTTTGATCACTCATGTCTGGGAGCTCTCCTATGTAAGAACTTGTTGGATGAGTAAAGTCGTATGATTGGGTCCTGAATCATTCATTAGGAACGTGTCTACATTTATAGCACTGCAGCTCTAACATTTTGTGAAGACACTGCCTATGCCTATAGGCCTTCTCCCATCAGCATAGGTACTCCACTTCCCTGAGAGGCATAGCTCTGTTGATGTGAGAAACCCTTCTGTCAACATAGTGATGACTACACTAGCAATTATGTTAGTGTAACGATGTCTCTCGGAGGTATGGAATTTCCGCATCTCTGAGCTAAGTAGTTGTCCCGACATAAGTGGGTAGTGTAGACCAGTGTTTCTCAAGTGATGTTCTGTGGAACACTGGTCCTCCACAGACATAGTGAAAGTGTTCTGTGACTGACTCTGACCCTCCCCACTCCGAAGGAATGAGCGGGGAAGAAGGGAAGGAGCAATGCAGCAAGCTGACTTGTACCTGGAATTTTTAAAACGTCCGAGCCGCGGCAAAACTTCCACGCACGTATCGTCATCCACCGCTACCTAGTTCCTTTGCTGGGTCATTTTACATTTCCCACCGCTGTTACCAGTAGCATCAAAATTGGTTGGACATAACTTCCACAAAAAGACTTTCATTGATGAACCTTACTCCAAGAATAGATTAATTTTGTTTGAACATGCAGCCCCAAAATTCCCATTAAAACTTGAGTGATATCATTTTTAGTACTAAGTTGTGGGCATAATCATGTATCTATTTTTAGAAATAAACACATTATATTTGTAAAATTGTATATAATTCAGTTTCCTGAATTGTTTCCGCAGGAGTACGTAGATATTACAAACATTACAGCTGTTATATATCAGCTTTTTTGAGAAAGTTTTCATCGGGTGTTCCGCATAGAGTAATTAATACCTTTTAGGTGTTCCCCAGTCCGCAATATGGTCTGTGTAGACCAAGCCTAGGTTTGTGATATTGGAAATTAAAATGTCACTTGATCTTTGTGAGCTTTCTGGACACGCTGATTTTTTAAAAAAAAATACTTTGTAGAAAAACAAATGTAGTGGGGGCTTTTAGAGGTGATCTCCACACTATGTGTAATATATTACATGATCATTAATGGTAAGCACTATAGGATAGAGACTTCCTTAAAAGCCTGGAACTTATTTTGCATAGTGTAAAGTAGCTGAAGCATTATCTCTGACTCTGTCTTCCTATCTAAAACCAAATTAAATCCTGCTATCTCTAAAGGGGTTGAAACCCAGAGTTTGGCATGCACTTTTCGTTAAGGATTTTTTAGTGAAAGCTCAGTTAACATTTTGAGAACGGCAGCCTCTGTTGTCAGTTGCAGGATCCTGCGAATATATGCTCTGCTTGCCAACTGTCATGTCTCTGCTAGCTGATAAATTTGCCATTGACTTCTCAGTCATCTGGCAAAGTGAAATCAATAATGACTCTTCCTGTGCACCTCCAGATAGTGCATATTGTGTGGTTCAAAAGCACATTCCCTGTGTTTCTAGTGAGATTCATTCAGTGTCAGAATTGAGATTAGGATTTGGGAGTTCCTTGCTCCAGCTCCTGTGTCCAGTCTACAAAACACAACTGCCTGTCAGGATAAAATATAGACCACTTTAGACCACAGCTTTAAGGTCTCAGACATTCATCCTTATGTGTGTAAGGAGTCCCATTCAACCCAGGGAGTCTATTCACATGCGTCTACAGGGTTAAGGCCTAGAGCAAGAGTTGACAATGCAGATTGCATCACTTTCTAAGTACACTAGAAACGTAAGTCAACCTCCGTTAGGTTGTAAGTTGATCTCTACTAGGTCAACTTACAGCTACCACAGTAATTACTGGAGTGGCTCATGTCCACACTACCCTCCTTGGGTCACTGGTGCACAGTCTTACCAAGAGTGCTTCCACCAGCCTAAGGGGTCAGTGTGGGGAGCTGAGAGCCCAGTCTCTTGGCTTGGTCGGCAGCTCCTTGCCAGGAGGCTGGCTGTGGCTCCCAGCAGGTGCCCACCCCAATCCTTGTTCTCTTCTGTGAGCCAAGAGAAAACTGCTTGAGGCTTCTCAACTGCTGGGAGTGGGGTCCAGCTACCCTGGTTTCTCCCTACAACTCCCACCTGCTCCCCAGTGGGCAGAGAAGCTGCCCAGCTCTCCAAAGGAGTAGAGGGCAGCTGGGCTTTGATTGCCAGACTTTCATGTCATTTTCACAGCTCCGAGAATGATAGCCAACAGCAGATGGAAGGAATATAGTTGTTGGTTTTTGGTTTCGTCTCTGATGCTGGTTGGTTATATACTTCCAGTTCCAAATGAGGTGTGTGGTTGACTGATCATTTTGCAGCTCTGGTGTTTGTAACTCTGAGGTTCTTCTGTATTATGGAGCACACAGCAGGCAGCTATAATCGTAGGAATATTTTGATCTAACCTGCTATAAAGGCATAGCCAGGGAGCTTTTTATCTGCCAAACGCATATTCAGCAGTCATTCGGCTCTGCCTGTTTCGGAAGTCCTACTTGCTGCTCCCCATTTGTCTGTATAAAGTTTCATGCACCAAGGCAGTAAAGGATAGGCTGAGTCTCCCAGGATCACTATGGGCATTTCAACATCCCCCATTGAAATCTGTTGGTCTGGTTATTTCACTCTTTTGCTGTTTGGATCCTTTTCCCTTCCACTTCACACTCTTTTTTGTAAGTCAGTCGATCAGATGTAAGAGAGAGACGTGCGAGGTAAGTTCAGCAACACAGGAACAGAGCTGATTCTCGGAGCAGACTCAGAGTTTTAGCAGCAATGATGTTGTCAGTCAAGTATGGCAGCTGGATTTCAGTAGACGGTTGACAGTTGTTGCATATCGTTGAATTACTTTTTTCTCTTTCTTTATAGCTCTACCGGTAATAATTGCTGCGGTCGTTGGTGGAGCTGTAGCACTTTCAGTTATTGGAATCATCATATTCTGCGTGAGGAAGAAGTATGTTCATTATTCAAGACTGATTTAGACTGATTTAAGAAATAGTTTTAATAGCTTAAGAAAAGTTAAATAAAGGCAATGGTATTTTTCTTAAACATATTGGGTAGGTGATCTTTGAACAAGGAATCTGGAGTGTGTAGTGGAAGGTGCAGGAAAGATGAGATACAACAGGCTGGAGCTAAAAAGTTTGACTTTTGAAATGCTACTGCTCTATTGTATATCACTTTACGAATGCCCTTGTGGTAGCACAAACTTTTGGTCTTCAGTTGAATATGTCACCTGAACTTTAATAAAGGTTTCCACATTAATTTGGCTGCTATCCCTGAAAGCACTGAACAGTCACTACTTCAGGCAACTGTCCTGTTCCCTTTCCTGATATCTCCTAAAACAAGTCAGTCAGTTTATGCATCAGTCTATTGATCAGCATTCTGTCAGGAGCAGATTTGATTTCCTAATTCTGGATGATTTAAGGAAGTCACATTACAATGAGTCAGTAATGTTTCTCACAGTTGCAGGTAGAAACTCGTTAGTTAATGTTAACTGAAAAACTCTTTAATAAACACTTGTAAGAGAGTGGGAAAGACAAGGGCCAAAATTAGTAAGATTTGTCCAGTTTCTGTACAAGCATTAGAGTATTCTCTTTGGGTTTTCATGGCCTGGGAGGCTCAGTTTTAATTAAATCTGAGTCCTGGAAAATGGAACCCAATCCATATAACACTCATAATTTTACTCATACGATTGGTCTCATTGAAGCCAGTGAGGATACTTGTGCACATTAAGTATTTGCAGGATTGGATCCTCAGTTTGTAATCCATAATGAAGATGTGCTGGGTGGTAACTAGAGCTCTGCAAAATCATTTCCCCTGAAATGAGCTAGAAAATTTGTAGAGGTTTTCACTAGCTTGGGGGTAAAAAGTTGGGGCACTTTGCCCTAGGGTAATGTTTTTGACTATAAAATCTTTCACTGCTTGCTGCCCTGCAGAGAGAATATTTGAGGTATAGGCTTGATGGAAATATAAAAATATCTGAATGTTCCTTTACGGAGTTTGAATATACAAGTAACATGGTTACAATGGTTCTCACTTGTTAATTTTTGCTTTATAGCAGAATGAAGGAAAGCCAGAATCCTGTGGTGGGTATATATAATGCAAACATCAAAACCCAGATGCCTGGAAACAG
The DNA here is from genome assembly GCA_007922175.1 of Pelusios castaneus. Taxonomy (NCBI): domain Eukaryota; kingdom Metazoa; phylum Chordata; order Testudines; family Pelomedusidae; genus Pelusios; species Pelusios castaneus. The sequence goes on along the minus strand of ML686024.1, from coordinate 2,307,947 downwards.
GGCATTCAAAAAAAGGAGGAAGGAAAATGACTCCCATGTCTATGCAGTCATTGATGATGCCATGGTCTATGGACATTTGCTGAAGGAATCCAATGGATCAGTCGCTCCAGAGGTAGATGTGTATCGGCCTTTTGATGGGCCTATGGATGACACACCACCTACTCCACCTCCCATCTCTTTCAAGAAAGCCACGAAGGTGTCTAACCCAGAGGAGCCCCTGTTATGCCCAGTGATGGACAGTGAACCATACACTTTTGCACACCGCAAACCAGAGCAGACTAGGAGCAGCGAAGACACAAGTTTGAACAATGATGGAGATGTGAGCATGTCCTTGCCAGAAAATAAGGAACAAGAAGGCTTAGTGGAATAACTTATGCCAAAGGAATGACTTTGGTTTGGAAATGAGGGTGGCACTGTGAAGAATGGTGCTCATCTGTGCAGTAGACAAATCAGGAGTTTTTTGTTTTTTTTTTTTTTTTAAAGCATACGTAGACATGGACTGTTTTAACCTCAACTGCTGATGTTTTCAGTTTTAAAACGAACTTTTAGGAAACCTATCAACAGTTCGCGTGCCATCCATGAATGCAAATACTTCTGTTTTGGAAATGGGAGCAAAGATATGCTTCTATCATTAAAGCCATAGGAAAAATGGATTTTTAAAAGCATGGGAATTGAAGAGAACTGGGAGAATACTTTTTCTAACACTTTCTCATCTCTCAAGTAATTCCTTCCTCTCCAGAAGATTACTGGGGGTTGATTGACAATGTAGGCCACACCATTGACTCAGGATGGCTCTGAAATCTATAGAATGTTCTTACCAAGAGCTGGATTTCTTCCTTGAGCATAGGAAGTCATATTGTATGCCAGTTCCTTCACATGTCTCTCCCAGGTTGGCAGCAGGCATAAATCTCTTGCGCATTTGTTATACATGTAAACATTTTTGAGCACTTAAAAAGAACTTGCACTCCTGTCCAGATGTCTGTATGGTTCAGGTCTTTCTATTTCACTGTGCTTTCTTATCTCAGTAATGACAGAGGGTGCTCTAAAGAAATAATAATGGCATTCCATCTGCTACTTATGCTTTGCATTTGACATGCAAGAGAGATTTGTTTATTGAAGACAGACAGACAAATATTGAAGTGGAAAGCCATGTTTCATTTCCAACAGGCAATTACTTTGCCAGACCCCTTGTGCAAAATGTAGGAATTAATCTGCAGAGCAGGCCTAGGAATTTACTGCAGCTTTAGGGTAGGATTTACAAAAGTGCCTAAATGATGTGGAGACACAAGTCTTGTAGACTTCCAAGGGAACTGGCACTCTTAACTCATTTCAGGTACTTTTGAAAAATCCCACCCTAAACATTTAATAGAATTTAATTTGAAAGTCTTGGCCAGCATGTGCATCAGTGATTTGAAAATCTGGCCCTCCGTTTTAAATTACACAAACATCAGAAGTCCAGGGCTACATGAGGGTGCTTAATTTACCCATGCAGTTTTCAGCTTGTATATGCAAACTGTGTATTTCCACAAAAACGTTCAGGAGCCTAGCCACTTCTGTATACAAGTATCTGATTTGTGTATATATACAATCACTATCATTACATGCGTGCTTTTGCATGTGGCATTTCAACCAACTACTTGGAGATTTGTCTCTGCTTGTCTTACTATGAACAACCTCTTGCATAACAATATTTGAAGGGCAACATAACTAATAGAAGAAACAATATAACTTACACACCATCACTGGAGATGTTAAGCAACTGTAAGTGTCTAAGGCTGAAATCCTAGCCCAGTTGAAGTCAGAGGTTTTTTCCACAGAACAAGGATTTCACTTTCTATGCTAAATATTTTATCATAACTAAACAATAACAATACAGTCTCCTTGAACCATATCAATTTCATATTGATGTCTCATCTGAAACAGTTTCATCACAGAATTTCTGATAGCGTATTGTGAAATATCTGCCATCTGAGAGTACTTTTAATTGTGTCTTAGGGAGATTAACTGGTTTTATGTGGCGCTGAGTGGAGAAATATGTATACTTCTATCTGTCTCCTCTTTGTTGCTGGAATCACATACTTAAGACTATAGTAGAGCACTTAAATTGTGCTCTTCTGCCTTGATTCCTGCAATAACTATAGTTATTTTTCTCAGGCAAATAGACTTCCACCCTTCTTGGGGCAATAGAATTCTGTCTCCAGTTGGTAAATGTTACTTGGTGCTTGTCTATGCTGAAGGGTGGGACTGTAATTCCATTTTAGTCTGTCAAATTACAGAAGGCGAAGGCATGTGATCACAGCAAATTGCTTGCTCGGGGTCTCGCGCTCCCACTCCTTACATTAGTTTCTGAAATGCATTGCGCTATGGGTAGTATGTGCAGGGGCTTGTGGGGAGGCAGTCATCCTCCACTCATCGCCCCTCCCTTCTTCGCTTTAAAAAAAAAAAAAAGGCAGGAAAAGCTTTCCTTGCTGTTTCTCTGCTGCAGGCACAACAGAGAGGCACAGTGCTCCATGCAGAGAGAGGAATTAATTTGAAAACTTTCCAGGGCTGCAGGCATGGGAGGAGCTATGTTGCTACGGTGTAGCAGACTGGAAAAATCAGAAAAGCAAGATTAGAGCTACTCTCTGGCTATAGGGACCTAAATTCAAATTGTAAATTTCAACCTCTGTGCTAGGCCACTTGCAGGGGTGGTGTCTTCAGGTTGAATTACAGCTCCATTTAATTCATCCTTAATGTTCTGACAGTGGAGACACAGGCTGCAGAACATCAAGGTAAGCAGCATTATGTTGAACTTCACTGTCGGTGTTGACCAGGGCTTAATTTCTGTCCTTTTTGGGAAAGGGTTGAGGAACTCTGTAGAAATATTCTAAACCTGGTTACCCATCTGTATTAATCTTTGCAGTTTATTAGGCAAGATCTTTTAGTTTTTATTCTGGTTAACAGATTGCAAAGCATCTGGCAAAGGCCCAACTTTTCTCTCTATTGCCATCCCTTGATTTTTAAGGGAAGAATGTGAAGATTGAGTTATCCAATTCTACTGGTGGACATATGGGTTGTTGTTGTTGTTTTTTTTTTTTTTTATTAGAACTAGTTTAACTTATTGATTGGTACAAAATCAAAGTTAAAATGTGTTTACCATAGTTTGCAATTCTCTCTTTGCTAAGTTTGAACTTCACTGCATTCACCTTTCTGCAGTAAGTACCAGAAATGAAACATTGGCCCCAGCTTCTTTAGGAAAAATTGCGGTTTTAAAAGAATTACAATAAATAGACCTAGATTGTGAGCACAAGCTGGAATCACCTCTAGTGTAAAATCATCCCTTTTTCTTTCTTTTGTAAATTGGGTTTTGAAGTTGCTAGAGTGGTGTTAAATGAGAAGCTCTTCTCTCGAGTAAGCTGGAATGATTGCTTGGGCCATTCAGAACTTAACATACATCAGAGTTCTGCTACCTTGTCACATTAGCTCTGTTCATGTGAACCACTCAGGAGTGATCAAGGAAATCTGGTAAGGATTTGACATTTCAGTGTATTCCAGAACGGCTCTTATGTTATATGAAATCAGTAGTTCTCCTATAAGATGACAGTTTCTGGGATAAGTTTAATTTCCCAGGGAGAGGAGAGGAAAAATTCTATCAACTATCACATAAAGGTTTAATCCTGCAGATCTTATGCTGGCAAAACTCCCATTGACTTTAATGTGTGTGTACAAAGAATGCAAGATCAGCTTTATGTATGTTTGTATCTGACAACAGATAGTAAAGAAAATCCCAGGCAATAAGAATGTATTTCTATAAAACAAAGTTTACCATGATGATAACTTATTCATTGAATGTATATAGCTGTGGTGGTATGCTATTAATTTTCTTTTTTAAGAAAGGAATGTATTTAGATACATATTTTCATATTCTAGGTATGGCTTTTATAAAATGTTTTTATACAACAGAATAAAGGATCCAACAGTTTCTTAGTAGGGTCATAATGTTTGTAATTATTTAAGCCAAATTGACATAGGGTTCCAGTGTAATCATTTTGGGGGGGAATAATGCAATAACACTGCAAACATCTGATCCCAAGGAGAGCCTTATTAAAATGTACAAGATTTGTGGATTTGATTAAAATTAAAGTGTGTGGAGTCTGTATCCATAGCTGCTTTCTTGTTTTAATGTTAAGTGCATTTTGTGCTCATTAAAGAGCCTGCTTGAAATCCCTGGAAACTGACGTATTTGGTTTTATTTGCAGAGCATCCCACAGGGGAGACAGTGCAATTCAAGCTTCTCTATCTCATCTTAATGGTTGGCCTCAACTGTCATCTAGTGAGATCATCTCTAGCGATGAGAAGGAAGTTGGGATGACATGTTTGACCCTTTTGAACTTGCAAGTTATTATTAATTAAAATGTGGACACTTGTCCACTAGGAACTAGATGGACATTATGATATCTCACATGAACCATAGAACAGTTTCTCTGTGGTAATGACATCTGGTCTTACTCATGTGTGCCAGATTTAAACCAGTAATCTCTGCCTAAAGATGAAACTTTTTCAATCGTGTTAACTATGAATTCCGCTGTTTAGTCTCCTCAGATAATGATGTGGCTCCTGGCCAATGTCTAGCTTTCTTTCAGAGAGTACAACTGAGCAGAAGCTTCTGTCTCTAACAGCAGAGGACCTAGAAGAATAATCTCTCTCTTATGTGGGGCTTGATCCTTCTTGGTGCTTAACATTTGGGCCCCAATATAGCAAAGCTCCTAAGAACCTGCTTAACTGCAAGCATGTAACTGATTCTGTTGACTTCAAAGTGAAGCTTAATGTACTATGCTTTTGACCAGGGTGCGGTAGCCCCATACCTTGTAGGAAAGAGTCTTTTTGTAGAGCTTAAACCGACGGTGAAGTTTTTTTTTTTTTTTAAGGGTGACAATTCAGTTATTCCACATCATTGTGACGTAGAAACTACACCAGGATTGCTCTGTGGCTTCCAGAGAATAAAAACTACAGTGTGTGGATATGGCCTTGGGGTAGAGGAGACCAAAGGTTTAAAAATCTAGTTCTGAGTCCTTTCAACCTGCTGAGGCCCGGATGTGGGATGGATTCAGTGTATGCAAAGAGACACAATGAGGAGACGGACATTCCTCAGGCAGGAAATGCAGAAGGCTGTGCAATTGCTTTTGTTAGTGTAAATAACTGTTTCTGTACCTGACTCTTTCTTTCTGACGTAAACAACTTTAAAAAATAAAAGGGGAGGGCACACAATTTCGTTTGGCACACAGGTGACTCTGGAGCGAGTGAGAAACGGTTGAGGTGCGTGATCCTATCAACATGACCATGGTGAGCTACTGAAACGCTGCTCAATCAGCAAACGTTCCTCTGCCTGAACAAAAATTCTTCCTCTTCTGGCTTGGCCTGGAGTTCTCATTCTTGTCTGACTGACTTGCTCCTCATGTTAGGATCCAGCCCTGTACAGCTCCCAGTTATATAGAGTATGGAGAGGGACAAGGAAAACTCAGAATGTGTTTCCCTGGTGCTTGCTTACCTAGCCGCTCACAGCAGTGGAGAAACAGTTCCTGGTGGAACGGGTCAGGGAGCCATGACAGAACCATATGCATCTTGTCAAAGTCAGAATTGTTGACAGAACTGAGGTCATTTTGCAAAAACTGTTTTGAAGGAGAAAGTTCCAATGATGTGGAAACGCCCTATTTTGACACTCTCTGCAACCAACGCTTGGGTTTTTTTTGTTTGTTTTTGAAATGACTTTTTGGGTGTTTTTAATTTGGCATTATACATTTTAGTACAAATCAAAAGTTGAAACTGAAAAAGATTTTGATGGACCTGAAATGGGAGTGGAGAGGGTGGGGGAATGGGAATGATCCTTCCTGGAGAATTTTGAAATATTGGGTGGTCGCTCTCATTGGGAACAAAGCCTAATTTTGAAATCCTTTGAGAAACAGTTTCTGTCCTTTGCACAATTCTGTTCCCTGTTATGCCAGCATGGTCTGGAGCAGGAAGACAGAGGTGAGTGCTGCAGAAGAAAGGACCTGCCTTGGTCTGTAAAGAACTTGAGTGGCACCCAGCCTCAATGTCCCGGGTGGGGCAGTGGTGAGAAGAGCAGTAGAAAGGGCAGAGTCTGCTCCCTCTGAATAATCTGCTGTTGAGCCTCTCCAGTTACCCACCCCAGTCCTGATCACTGCATCTAGTCCTGCCTGGGAAAGGGGGATGCAAGTACCCCCTTGTTTTGTCTTTTAAATTGGAGGTAAATGAGAGAAGCTGATAGAGCAGGATCTTGTACGAGGAGAATGGGTCAAGGCTATGCAAGGGTGTGTTAAACAACTTCAGTCTAACCACACATTTTTTCCCTAGGGTGGACAATGCAACACTTTCTTTACCTCTATTTGAGCAGATCCTGTTGCACTGTATCCATGCTAGGGGAAAGAGATTGTCCTTAAACTGAGGTTAGTTAACGCACCCCAACCTCAGTCCAGTTTCCAATGGTATTATCAGTCAAATGTGACTTTCCCTTTGTTCCAGGTGTGGACTTTTCTGCTCTCTCAGTTGGTGGGAAACACTTGGCCCGTGACAAATGCATTCTTTACTGCTGTATCTCCTTTAGTGGCTGGACTATCATTCACATTTTTTTGTTGTTGTTACTGATGTATTTTATTACTGTTGTTACTACTACTACTATTACTATTATTTTATTGCGGTTGGGGCTGCTTTGCTTGTTCTGTCTCATCAAACTCCTATAGAGAGGTGCTGCTCTTCGATGTTCATCCCAGACCACAGCTGTGACTTTATCCCAAACACCTGCTGAGGTGGGAAAGACCAAATCGTTCAACTGTGTCCTGCTCACTTTGTGTGAGTGTCTCCTTGATGTGGGTCCATGGCTGTTTTATTTAATATGTTCCCTTGATTTCACTGGAGCAGGATTGATTTCACTATTAGAAAGCCCTCCTCCCCCGGTCCAGAAAGGGGACCAAGGAAATATACTCACCCAAACCTGTCCCTTATGAATGTCCCAAATACCTGATCTTACAGGGAGAACCATGCAGATAGATTTCTGTTTAGTTTAAATTAGTGGGAAACTCCATGGGCACAATCAATTTCAGGAATAGGGTTCTGCAGCTTAATGTTTATTTTTGAGTACTTGAGCTTAAATTCTAATAATCAGAGCCCTGAGCCTCACCTGGGTTTTAAGTCCACGTCCTGGTCTATCACAACACTCATTTTTTTTATAAATATTAAAAATGTTCCCTTATGAAAACAGAACCAAATGTTTAATTGTCATTAGTCAAATTCCAAAGGGGTAGCCGTGTTAGTCTATTGTAGAAAGACAACAGAGTCCTGTGGCACTTTTAAAGACTAACAGATTTATTTATCGCATGAGCTTTCGTGGGAGAAAATCCCACTTTGTCAGACGCTTTGAAGATAGGGATTAGGTATAATGTCCAGTTGCTTGCATTTGGAAAGGAAGATGATGTCTGTCTGGATCTGTGCAAGTTGTTTCATGAAGTTGATGGATTTCCACTTCAAACGGCTGTATTCAGTGCCCTCCATGTAGTCAAATTCCAAAGGGGTAGCCGTGTTAGTCTATTGTAGAAAGACAACAGAGTCCTGTGGCACTTTTAAAGACTAACAGATTTATTTATCGCATGAGCTTTCGTGGGAGAAAAT
>ML686024.1:2235259-2299885 GCA_007922175.1 Pelusios castaneus | reverse complement strand
TTTACTGTGTAGCCCACTAATCATTTTCTGTCTGGAGAAAACTGATTGCTGAACAGCTCAAGATGATGAATACAGTTTTGTTCAAAACAAAATGTACATTTTGTGCTTCTGGGTTTGATTGCATATTACTTTCTAACTTCAAAGGGTTGCTGTCTCCACCAGTGTATTATAATGTGAAATGGCGATGGATAGTTCAAAACTTTGAAGTTCTCAGCTGTTTAGAAAAATAACTCAACCTTGGATCTCTTTAAAAATAAAAAGCTAAAGCTTAAATTCTGATTGGGGGGTAGTAGTGTCTGAAAATAAGCATCTTGTTACAATTTTCACAAATCTGAGGGCTTGCATTGTGAGGGATTTGGATTTCTAATGTAAATTTTAAAAAGTGCTTTTCAATCAAATCTGTTTATATATTTGGTAATTATTTTTTTTCAGCATAATGCCTTATCTGATCAAGATCTTTAAAAAGCTTTTTCCCTTCGTTCTTTTTTTTTCAAACTGATGAGTGGAGTTGTGGGGGTTGTTTTTTAAAAAAATGGCAAACTATTCTTAAGATCTTTAAAGACATAATGAAATCCTCTAGTGTGATTGCCCCATTAGCAAGCATTTATAACTGTCTCTTCAGATAATTTCAAAAATTAAAAAGATGGGCAATTACAATTCACCCTCAATTGTCTTTTCTTCACGTTAATGGAGAAGCAATTTTCAAATAACTTAAAGCAGCCTTGCAAAATTGTCCTGAAAATTTACCTGCACAGGCATAAAATTACTCTCCCATCATCATAATGATAACATATACCAAGTTCTTCCTTGCCCAAGAAAGGGGGAGTGGGCAGTAAAAATTTAGCAAGGCTGTTTTTAAATTAATTTTTGGCTTGATCAAAAAAGAATTTCCACATAAAACTCAAGCATTTTTCATTTAGGTTTTCATGGCCACTAAAACGGGCTATGGCATGACATGTAGCACCGTGGAAAATCAATCTAATATGCTTCATCGTTCAGAGCTGCAGTGGCATAAATCAACTACAGTATGGTGGGATCATAGATGAAGCCTCCATATGAATAACATTATTGTACTCCAGATGGGTCTGTGTCACCTGATCAAAGGCTCTTGAAAAACTCATTAATAGGTTTGGTTTTGTTTTTTGTCTTGTGTTTAGACCAAGTACAAGTACCAGAGTCAGAGAGACCATTATGCAATGAAATGCAGTTATGAAAGACAATTAAGGTTCTGTTTACACTACAAATTGACACTGTATCTTGCCCCTATAGCTGAGTCTTTAGTTTATTAGATGTAGCACAGGAGCCAGCATTCAAGAATAATAACATGGGCTATATAAATTAATTTAATTTCTCCTGTCCCTTTACCCTATTTAAACGTATTTCATTTCCCCTCCTGTTAGCCATTCAGGATTTCTCTGATGGTACCAACAGCTTTTGTGGCAAGAGGTAAGATGGGACTCGGGTTTAGTTACATGGGAAGAACACTCCATATTGGAACTTCCTATTCGGTGCTACTCGGCCTGTTGTGATAACTCCTTGAGAGGCTTGTTTTTTCCTCTGCCCTTTTCTGGCTTTGCTGTCATCTGACTCAAAAACCTCCATCCACTGCTTTGAATGTTAACCCTGTTCTGTACAGACAGTTCTTACAGAGTAAACATTAATTGAATCAGAGAGGCAGTAGCGGTTTTGTACCTATTTCATTTCTAGATGGCCTGTTTATACATAGAAGCCTGCAAGGAAAACAGCAGAACAGTTTACTGACTATGAGCCAGCCATCATGATTATATGTCTAAGATTACCATGACCGATTGTGTTCCAGATCAATATGAAGGTCACTATGTTTAAATGGATATGAAGGTGGAAGAATATGAAACTTTTGTTAGATAAATGACTACAAGATGGGGGTTTAGATGAGTCACTGTAATGAGTTAATGCTGCACAATCAGGTATAAGGGCCTACATGCTTCCATTCCTTCCTGGTACTCAGAAGAGCAAATGGACCTAACTGAGGCATACGAGGAACAGGGATGATGTGGTAGTAAGATTATGCATTATTTTGCGCATCTGTGTTTATACCACTAGTCGGGCCCTCAGCACCAAGTAGACGGATGGTGCCTCTGCAAGGCATCTTCCCTCTGATGTTATTGACATGAAGGAGGGCAAAAATACCCTTTGATCTTTGTGATCCACTTTAGAAGTGTCATGTGATCACAGTTAGGGAGCTGTGGAAACACAGTCATGAATTCATCTGATGATGGAGGAAAGGCATGTTTACAAGTCTTCCACCCTGTCCCCATGTATCTTCAGATTTAGGACAGGCTCTTGTTCTCCACTGACCCCAGTTCTATGGTCTGAAGGGATGGTCTTGCACAAATGAGTTGTGGTTCTAATATGTATTGACTACTGCTGGGCATCTAGGAGATATTTTCATTGAACTGTCCATAGGAAAGCCCAAGTTTTCCTATGTGGTTAGTTTAGAATCCATTAATATACATGAATAGCCCATATTATTCCAACCATTGTGCTTTACCTTGCATGCTTCTGCAATGAACTTCCACCACCTTGGAGTTGCCGAGTGATGCGGAGTCCTTCCAATGTTCTTCATTCCTGTAGCCTTAACTACCCTAAATGTCATAAAAATACTGCTCCTTCATTGCTTGCCTTCCCCTACCCTGCTCATAAGTAAATAAGCGGTCCTAGAACAGATTCTTGGGGCATTCTGCTATTAATACTACTTTATACTTGTAGCACGACTTAATATTTTGTTGTGTGGATGCACACAGTCATATGTGCTTATAAACTGAGAGTGAGGTCTAGGATGCAGAGTAGATGATTGTCATGTTTCATGAGTTCAATTCCCACTATGTTGCTGGCACTCTAGTTTTAGAATAGATAATTTAAGAACTCCTTACCTCTGCTTACCTACCTGCAAAATGGTTATAATAATTTGCTACTTCTCAATGATGTAAGACTTAAAGTTTACAAAATTTCTTGTGATTCTCAGGTGAGTAGATAGTGTAAAAATAAATGGCTGTAAGTGACAGGCTTTCAAAATGATGCTATCTGGAGAATTCCTGGGTCTGAATCTGCAAAGTAATGAGCACTTCCTGCAGGGTGTCACATTTCTACTTGAAGTCTGTAGGAGTTGATGAGGGTTAACAACTAGTCGATCTTGCTCTTCAGTTCATTAACTGATCTTTAGTGCCTAACTCAAATACAACAAATAGGTACAGTACCTGATACTCTGAGCCTGTCTAGCCCAAGTACTTTTGCTACTTTAGTTGGAGGCAAGAAAGTTGGCAAACGTCCCAGGTATGAACTGGTCTAAATACTTTAGTTTGCACTTTTGAGTCTAGCAATTTTGAGTACTTTGTAGAATTGCTCTTTTCATACACAAAACATTCTGATACTACAGCGATGGGGACCTATATCACTTAGCAACATTGTGGGGAAATCTTCCTGCCTTTGAGAACACATTAATTGTTTTAACTTCTGACTATGTCTTCACACTTCCTATAGCCAGGCCTGGATCTGTTGGCTTTACTGTACTTTTTTTTTATTTAAAATGTCTTTGCTGATTCAGCTTCTCCTCCCCATTTCAGGGACTACACCAAGGCAACAGGATGACAAACTGCAGAGTGGGTTTTCCTCCAGGTAATGTGGTATGAGCTTGCTGAGGCAAATTGACTTCATACCTTGAACGTGATGACAAACCTGTAAGCAATAGCTTGACGTTGATTTCAAGTGGCTGCAAAATTCTTCAGGAGGGCACTAATATAGTTCTGATACGTTCTTCCAGTAGCTCGCACTTCTCTTTAACTGAGTGACCTCCTTGATGAGTAACACCCAATTAAAAACACAAAAGCAGCCGGAAATGTAGAGAACAATAGCACATGCTCACGAATGATGGCATGATTCACTCCAGTCCATTACCCATAACTTCTCTACATCCAGGACAAGTTTCACAAAAACTGTAATTGCTTCATTGAAATGTACAGTAGGAAAAATCCAGACCATACCGTTCAAGCTTAGATCCGGTGATGGTGGATTAAAGCTTTGTTGCTGAGGGTCAAACCTGAAACCGTTGTTCTTCTGATTGCTCCATCTGAGTGTAGGAAGATTATAATGTGTGTGTCCCTACCCCCTGTAAATTGTATTATATGTTGTGAATGGGATGCCAATTTTATCTTCTGTTCATAAAGGGGGAAATTTGTTCCTGTTCAGAGGCCTAGTACAAAGCATATACAGTGCTGAAAATCTCACTTAATCCCTATTTTGAAGAGCCAAGTGGCTTTGTGCCAGCCCTCTGCACAGGGGTGAAATTCACCCTACAGAACAATCCAATTCCACCTGAAGTCAATGGAAGGACTGCTCAACTCTCCTGTCTTTGAAAGGCGACTCTCTAGTGGTTCTGAACTTCCAAATAATTCCAGCTGTGCTGTCTGCTGTGTGTGATCAACAGGATTAAATAGCCATTCTTTGAAGAGATACTGAAAAGAGAAAGGCCAAATGGGAATTGGCACTTGAAGGTGATGAGCTGCATTTGTTGTGGGCGGCGGACTATTGGAGGGGAGTTTTGTGCTGGTGCCAGGTGACAGTGGCTCAGATCCAGTGCGGATTTATTTTAAAATGCAGACCACATCCTTTCTCGAGAAATTGGTCATTTTTTTGGCATTGTAAATCTCGACAAAGATCTGCTTTATCTCACACGAGCATCCTATGAATGAAGAGGGCACAAAGAACCACTTCCTTTCTTGTCTCCTCTCCCTCATCCCTGAGGTGTGCTGATGTTCTAATGCACCTCAGTGTGCTCCCCTGTGGTAGCAGGAGAGGAGGCTAGCTGGCCTGAGGCCATGGCCCAACCAGTTGGCTGCCGTTGACCAGATGTGCAGGCCATAGAGTGAGTGTGTGCTGCACCTTTCTGAAGCATTAGGAAAGATCGGCACTGAATATGCTGCCTCAGGGCCTTCTGGAGCCAGCTCATACAAGCAGCCTACCTCTGCGTGATGCAGTCAGCTGGCATCTGCTGTGGCTTGTGTTTTCTTTGTACCTCACCTTTAAATGGAGAGAAGGCTCACCGGCTGCTGCAGAGAATGGCAGCCACTCTATGACTAGTTAGTCCAGACTGTTGGGGGAGACATGCTTTCTCAGGGAGACTTAAGAGCCTACCTAGAGGTTATGTTGTCTAAAAATACCCCACTGGTGGTTGTGTATGGGGAAAAGAAAACCAGGAGCCTTTGTTGACCTGATTTTCAGAGGCACTAATGGGGCTGCTCTAGCTATAAGCAACCCAGCCAGGGGCCTAGGGGTGGCAGATCTCTGGGCAGCAGTATAGGGTGGCAGATTTGGTCCAGACTCCCCTCCACAACCGAGAGGAAGCCAGGCCAGATCTGCTGCCCTTAGCCTGGAGGAGGGGCAACACACTGCAGTTTTGCCTATGGCAGCAGATCGTCCTGTGCAGCATCTGGTGACTCAGCGACCCTCAGGGCCAGCCCGACCATATAGGTGGACTAGGCGATCGCGTAGGGCGCCAGGCTTGAAGGAGCAACAGAAGTGAATTTTTTTTCTCTTGAAAAAATATGTTAATATGTTATCTTTTATAAATGAAAGTATCGCCCTCTGACAGGGGCACCAAAGTCATAGTTCACCTAGGGCACCAAAAACTCTTAGGCCGGCCCTGGGGACTTGCAATTGTTCATGCCAGCAACTCTGGAATTCAGGTCTTTAATTATTACATGAGGGACCAAGGCAACATCATAGACAGCTGTGGAAGAAAGACTGTGCCTTGAGGGTAATGTATATGCCTAACTTTGTAGCCTTGGACCCTAAGTCAAAACATTTGGCCCTTTCCATGGGGTGAGTTTTGCCACCTGCTTCAGGCAATGCCAGGTTTTAGTGCTGCTCCTGATAATGGTGTAATGGTTAATGCACTTATAATTCACAGCCATATTTTTAAAATTTCATTTTGTTAGTAGCTTTTTCTGTCTTGCAGAACTGCAGCAGGACAGCTGGGTCCGTGAGACCTGGCTCTTTTTAGCCTGCCTGTACCCCTCAGTACTGTGTGCACCATGGCTGAACTCAGCCAATGTGCTCTCGGGACTGAATCCTGAGGACTGCAGCCATATAATCCAGGCGTTTCTTACTGATGACTTTGCTCCTTTTGGCCATCGATTGGAGCCCTGTCTGTGACACTCAGTATCCCATGAGGTAGAGTTTTTCAGTCAAGTATGTTCGAATGCGCATCATGGCTGGAGGCGTTTCCTTGGGAAGGATTGACGGCCATACGGGGGAGCATGTGTGATTGCACCTGGGTACTTAAATTTCAGCTTGTCTATTCCTGGGGTGGTACGGTGCCAATAGCACTTTCTGCTGCTGCCCTGTGCTCGTGGTACTAAGCCAGCCAGGAAGTTCGCGGTGCAGCTAATGGAATAATGTGATTTAGTAGCAAGAAGTGACGTTGATGCCGAGTTGAGGTTGTTCAGTGCTATGTTGTCTCCTTGCAGAATGCTGAGTTCAGGAAAAGTCAGGCTTGGGAAATGCATAGACAAGGTTGCCTGTACGCTGCCCCCTATGCCCTGTTAGTATGGGTACCTTTACTCTGCTAGCTCCCCAGTTGCTAAAATGTACACACTCTTCAACTCACCCACAAGATTCCCTCTCACGCTACTGAAGGACAATAGTGGTTGTGGGAGGTTGCCGGTCCCACCTTCTTTCTGCTCCCTTGGAGCTGGCAGTGGCTAATGGGAAATATTTGCCGTCAGCGTGGTGGGTGTACCCACACTAAATAGTTGGGCCTGCTCAGTAATGGTGTGTTTGAGGATGTGTGGAGTCCTTTGTGGCGCCGGGGGGAGTAACTGTGCTGTATTTGTGTTGGGAGAAGATCTATGATTTTCACCTTCTTGTCTGTGAGGAAAGGAAAAGGTTCCTTCAGTACGCAGCGTTCGTCATGCCAATGCAGAATTGCGTAGGTTATGTCGGGAGCTGGGCACAAGTGTTTTATTCCAACAGGGGTTGGCAGTAGCGAGCTGGGATACGAGAGCAGTCTGAGTATTTATCATCTTCATGCACTCCAGGTAAAGTAAGTGCAGTTGGTGTCAGGTGTAGCTGTCCTGAACAGTGACGGCACCTGTAGTTCTCTCTGCTTGGGAGAGGGGTGCGTGTCTGTGGATAAGTGTGATAGAGCGGGAACTGTGATCTGAGGAGGTCTGTCCTGATATACCTGTGTGAGCACAGGGTGAAGAGCTGCGTGGGTACCTTCAGGATGCAGCATGAATCATCTTGGTGCAGAATGGAGGGTATATCAGTGGTGGGGCATAGGGCTTTTATTACAGGGGTGATTGTCAGGAGTGGTTGGAATATGGGAGAATTCTGATGCTTTAATGTTGGTTAAGTGCAAGTGTAGATTGAGTCAGTAACCTGGAAGTGTGCGCGTGCGTGCCAAGAGCTGGAACCATTGTGATTATGTGCCGTCTGCCTTTTGAGGCATTCCTCAGAGAGGGTAATGGGAATGTGGCTTCCTATCCTTTGACTGTGTTAGATGGAACTCTATGGATGAGAGTGAACGGGCTGTGAAACCGCAGAGTCAGCAGGGTAGAGGTATGGGTGTGAACTGAGCGAGCTGAAAGAAGGTGGGTTCCAGGTTGCACAGGCACCCTGACCTGAGCATTTCTTGAAGCTTTTGTTTTGCTCAACCCAGAATTCAGCAAGGGGACAAGACAGCACCAAGTAACCTAACACTGAATGAACATAGCTTTTTGCCGTGGAATTCCCTAGTTTTTTTGATCTGGAAAACATGGTGTTGGTAGGAGCTGGCAGTTCGTTTGGAAGCTGTATAGCATGTCTTGCAATTTGCATACCAAGGCAGCCAGTCCCTTCTCACACACCCCCGTCCCACATCAGCTTTAGCATGCCTTCTCAGTCACGCCCCTGACCCATTCATTGCCTATCCCCTTCAGCCCATCCTCTATCCCGCTACTCAACTCATACGCACGGGGTAAGCAGGGAACACATCTCCCTGAAGTCTTCACTCCCTGGTATAGAAACATTTCTATTTCTGTTACTTCCCCCCTCCTATGCCTTGATTCAACCACAGGGGCTGGAGCAAAGCACATCTGTGGTCCAGTGGAACTGGGTTCCCGGCTGTGTTTCACAATGGTTGGAGGGTGGAGTTGTGGCGGGGCTGGTGACAGAAACCACAGATGGTTTCCGTTCCAAACAACTGACAGTTTTATGTCTGAGAGGCAGATCCTCTGCCTTCTATCCAATGGCTGTGCCCCACCTCTTAGAACAGTGAGGTGTCCGAACTGGTAACGTTTCTATACCATACCATACTCACTTTCTGGTCAGCCATGGAGCCCTCCATTTTCCCAATTAATGTTCTTCCAATACTTATTAATAGCTTTCATGCAGCAATTACTCACTCTCACAAGATCAGAGAAATCTGGACACAAATCTCAGATATGGTTCAAATTTTCTCCTGTCAGAGTGCTGCTCTACTTTCTTCCCTTTTTTAACCAAGTATTTTCCTTGAACTGATCATGGCTTTGGCTGTGATGACTGGGCCTACAAAACACCACTGTACTGTACACCAGGGGCGTTGCTGGATAGCAAAAAGATCCAGGGCTGTGGCCCCCAGCCCACCCCTCCCCCCAAACCCTCACTCCAGCCCTCCTAACTCCCCAGCTTCCCCCATCTTCACTCCACCCCCTTCAGCCCCCAAACCCCCTCCACACCTCCCCAGGCCCCTCTGTCCCTAACCCCCACTCATCCCCCAACCTCCTCCATCCCTCCCCAGCCCCCCACCTAGTCCCCCTCCAGCCAGCCATAATCCCCTCCACCCGTCCCTAGCCCCCACCAGTCTCCTTGTCCCCATGTCCCCTCTACCCCTCTCCAGGCCTCCCTCCAGCCCCTTCCCAGCCCCCTTATCTGGCTGGAGGCTCGGAGCTGCAGGGACAGCTGGCAGAGCTGCTTCTGGGCCAGGCTGCTCCCACCCTGAGCACGCTCTGTCTGAGCGTGCTCAGGGCGGGAGATTTGAATCTCCCCAGCCTGGCCGCAGCAGGAGTCTGCAGCTTCGCTGGGGCCCCTGGGCGGAACGCAGCGTTCCGCCTGGGTGCGCATATGCCTGCTGGGGAAAATAGATTCGGGGCTCATGATTTTCTACGCGGGGCTGGCGCCCTGCCAGCCCAATGACAACGACGCCTCTGCTATATACTCAAATGGAAGAAGTGAGTGAAAGTCCAATAACCTGTCATTTTTACCTACATGGAAATGGATCATGAAAAATAGGTTGAATGGTTTTCAACCAATAAATGTTATAAACAAGTGCAAAAGAATCAGACAAAGAAGCTGGATTAGTTCAAACAAAAGGGACCTACCGATGGAATTCAAGGATTGTTGAAATCATACTTGATAAAACAGATTTGGAACCAGAAGTGAATAGGCCAATATGGGTGTGATGGAAATTAGTCCTAACTGGTAGACAAAATAATGAGGGGGATGAACTATGCTGCTCACTTTTTCCCCTTTGGGGTTTCTTAACTCTTTCATCTGGGCTTTTCATCAAACCCTGAAATCAATTGCATTCCATCAGCATAGCAAGATGATATCCCCACTGGAAAGTGAACCAGGATCCAAGCACCAGGTTTTGTGGTCAGCCTGCCAGCCAAAGCATCCATTTTTAAATGGCCAGCCAGCCATTTTTTCAAAGTTGTCAGCAAAAGCTGTATTTCCCCCCACCCTTTTTATCCTCTCTCTTCCCCCTTGTGTGTGTCTCTGTCTCTGTTAGAAAGAGGAGACGTGAATACCCTCTACACATCAGGGCTGAGTAAAATTAATCCTTTCCTTTTCTTCAAAGAAAGGTTGTTCTGAATATGAGACTAATATTTTGCCTCCAGAGGAGACAGACTAAAGGATTTGTTTGTTTTGCACAATCACTCAGTTTCAGTAGAAAGACTAGTTTTAATTTCTTGTTCTCTGTTATGTTTGCTCAATAAACTTCCACCTTTACAATGGGTGCTTTTTGGGTGTTTGCCAAGTAAGCGAGTACACTAAGGTCTCTACAGAAATGATCCCTTGTTCCCACTGTTTTCATGTTGGAGGGTAAAAGATTTTATAATACCTTTAACTCTTTTGACCCTTGAAATTAATACAACAACTCTCAGAATATTGCTCTCACTGTGTGTGTAACTTTTTTTTGACAAAGAGTAAACAGCATCAGTGTCTTTTCTTTATTGTTATGGTAAACTTGTGAGTAGCTTGTGGGAAGGAGCCTTTCTATATTTTCAGGCCAGCTTTGCAAGGCAGATTTAAATGCACTTCCTTTGTCCAGATGCCAGGACAATGGGCACATTTAAAAAAAAAATACTGAGAGGTTTTCCCTAAAATTATAGCCCAAGAGCCTAATGGAATTGCAGTTCATGCTGAACAGCGATAGCGAACAGTGACGTCCAGTGGTGAGATGAGGAAGTTGGTTGGTGCGTACGTTGCATGTACTTTAAAGCTTTTATTCAAATATTACGGTAAAGGAGCTGGAGTAGAAATGATTAAACAAGGTGGACTTTCCCTAGGGCTCTGGTGAGAACAGTCAGCGCACAATCATTTGGGAGTTGTAGTGTTAAATGGGCAGAGAAAGAAGACGTTACCTGATTATTACATTACTTGCTCAACTTTTTATGCCTCAGGAACTGTGTTTTTAAAAGTGAGATTTAAACTGCTGCACCCAGAATGATTAGAGGATTTGAAATACCTCTTGCCTCAGTTTATCTTAATGTCCCAGTGTTGCATCCGTGTGCATCAACCAAAACTAAAATAAAAACCACAGCTTGCTATGTGTCATAGAAATGTGGCAGAGGCAGCAGTGTGGGAACTGCAAAACATGACCCAAATAGATAAGAGCCAACAAGACACGGTTCCCACGCAAGGATAACTGAAGTATTTATCAATGAACGGCTGGATCCTTTATCTCTGTGAAGAAGAAATGCCATGCAGCTATCAGTCCAGGAACCTGAAGCAATTGGCTGTCGCATCAAAGATATCCGAGTCTGGGCTACTGAGACCGGGAAAGAAGGTGGTAAAGGAATTCTTTGAGTCTCAGCAGGAGTAGGCAGACTTGTCTGTACAATCATAGAGTTTAAGCCCAGAAAGGATCTACTGGAGTTGATCTAGTCTGACCGTGTCTATATTCCATGTCACCAGTGCTACCCAGCATCCACACACTCAACCTGACGTGTGTTAGCATGCTAAAAATAGCTGTGTAGATGTCATGGCCCCAGCGAAGGCTCAGGCTGGCCACCTGAGCACAAACCCATCCTACCTCCTTTGTCCAGTTCAGATGGTTAGCCCAAACCTCACTCAGTGCTGCAGCTATTTTTAGTGCACAAGTGTGAGCCCTGCTAGGAAAAGTCTTTCTGCTGGGCTGGGAGGCCTGCTCCAGTCGTGCCAATGGGGGTCATGCCCTCGAGCACTGACCTGGGGGTGATGCTGGCCAGTCCCTCAGAGGAGGAGCCACCACCTGCTGTCACAGATGACCAGGGCCCATCAGGCTTTATCATCCCCAGTGGTAGTGCCGACCCCAGCTCAGGTCTGCCGTTGGCTGAGGGCTCCCACTGCGAGGGGACAGTGTCCTCCTGGCCTCTTCCCTCCCGCACTGGGTGCGAGGGAGCTGAAGGAACCCGACCACACATGGGCCAGACAGCCAACCTAACGGTGGGGCTCCAGACAGCGCCTGTCACGCCTCCCCCGACCACCACAACTGGGTGGCCCGAGCGCATCTGCCCCTGTCACTCACTCCTTGCTGCATCCACCCCCCCCCCCCAGCGGGTGATGGAGTGTGGGAGAGCTGGAAAGAGGCCCACAGACCTCTATAGGGGGCATTGCAGCTGCCGCCGACTGGGAGGAAGAGAAAATGCAAGTACTGGCCCCCAGGCATCAGAGACCCATGCTACCCCACTGACTTGCTCCCAGCTGAAGAGACATCCTAAGGCTCCGTGGTAGGACAGATCTTCAGCTGGGGTAAATCAGCATAACTACCCTGAAGTCAGTAGCCAAACTCAAGAAATCCTATGTCAATGGCACTACGAGGTTCTGGCCCAGTATTTTTTTCTGTGGTGTGTATATACATACACCTGTGGCTTCACCTTCCCATCAACCTCTTCAAGCCCATTGCTAGCAGAGCAACATACTCAGTGGCCCAAATTCTGGCACAACATCTGCATATTCTTTTAAGACCAGCTGTTGGCACAACTGTTCTGAAAGTTCTAAGAGCTTAGTTATCTTTTAACTTCCACATTCATTTTACTTGGAAATAGCTGAGAGGAAATAGCTGAGCACGCCTTTGGTTAAAACTAAGCCTGGTGAACAACAGATGTGTTCTAGCTGTTTGGGTGTTCCTACCGTCAAACGGAGGAGGGAAGATCAAAAGGTGATGTGTGTGTCCTCTCCCAGCAGATGGAATACAGTCATTTTGGGCAGTGGCCACTAAGCAATTCCCAGTGCAGCCAGGGTTCATGCTTTAAAATGATCTTGAGGAATTTAATGTAGGCACTGAATTTTGGGCTGGCCTGCCCGGATCCACAAAGGAATGCATAGATGCTGCAGCTTGCACTGTTGCAGCATCCAGCTAGCAATCCACAAATGAGAACCTGAAGTCAGACAGCTTCAGCATCTAAGCTATTTGAGGGAATGAGTTAGGCATCTGCCTGGAACCACATAAAATGGTGGGAGGAAATGGTGGTACCCACCTTAAACTTTGGGTCCAGTGTTTAGAGCTCTCCCCTGAGAGGTAGAACTGCTCTTCTGGGTAGAGAGGGGAACAGAACATGGGGTTCCCACTTCCCCAGCTGAGGGCTCTAAACACTGGGCCAAAACTGCCTCTAGCAGTGATGAAATTTTGAATGGAGCCTGGTCCTGTAGATGGCTACCCAACTCCTTGGTCCTGCAAGCAATTTATGGGAAGACAGGCATTCGGCCTCTGCTTTGTGAATTGCTCTGGGGCTTAGGTAAGAGCCAGAATCTGGATACCTAGCAGTAGGCAGCAGTGCACGCGCCCACAAATAGACACATAGGATGTCTAAGCAGCCTCTACCCTGAGGAGTTGGCAGGAATTTTGTGGGGTGATGTGGACCCTAATGCTGGCAGTTAAGCAGCTAAACTCCAGATGTAGATACTGAAGTGCCCTTGTGGATCTGGACCAAAGTCCCATCAACGCTGTGTTGCTTTGCATCCTCTCTCTTTCCATCTACCTCTTTCCCATTGCATTCAGACACTCTGGTGGAAGCTCATTAGGCTGTGCTACCATAAATTGTCTAAAGGAGAAGTAGGGAGAGAGAGGGCCCAAGAAAGGCTGGGAACCTCAAAAATGTCCACACATCCATCTTCTAGAGATCAGTGGCAAACTGTCTTTCTGTTTGCCATATAGAGAGCTTAACTGGTCACTTATAAAGATCACAGGTTAGCATTATTATTTTTCTAACCTTTACTGCTTGTTTTTAAAGTCACAAATAGAGCCTTCAAAACCCAGAATCAGTCCTGGCATCTTTAGCTCCAAATAGGGGAAAAGAAAACTGTTTCTGGCTTTTCAAAGCCAATGTGTCTATGAAGTATGATTTCTTTAAGCTAGTATAAGGTGTGTATTCATATGTATGGATAAAGAGAGCAGCTGTGAAACTACTGAGAGCAGCATATTATCCTGTAGATTTTTTTTCTTCATTATCTCCTAGGCTCCCACTGTTTTCTTTTGGCATCTCCCATGGCAGTTTTTTAAACTTTGCACGCCAAGCAGACAAATGCTCCAAGCCATGAAGTTCAGAGCTTTCCCAGACCTCGGAGACGTTTGCATCTGGGGGTTTCATTTTTTCCATGTCCGGTTCCAAGCCTCCTTTTTAAAAGACCTAAATTAATTTTCCTGATCATAAATCTGAGCCCTAAGACTTGAAACTTGCCTTCAGTCAAGCAAGTCATCCTTCAAAACTTGGACACTATGTGAGGGGGTCCCAATATCAAAGGACTAAGCCTTTCGCTTAGGAAATCAGACTGTGTACAGTGGGGGGTCACGTATCCTGAAGTTACATTATAGGGCTGGAGCCAGAGGATCTATTCTCAGGATCATGCCCATAATTAAGTGCTAAACTGCTTCTGTGCTCTTGGTAGACTTTCACTCCTCCCACAGTAAATGAACTTACTTTATTTATAGAGAAGTTGTACCTTGCTGTGCTGTGAAACTGATAAGAGAATTCCCTACAATGTCTGTGCAACTACTGTATTAAGTAGCTATGTATCATTGTGGCCCAGGAATTGTATGTAATTCCACAGGGGAGGGTGACCACACTCCACAGGGAACTGACTGTGAGAGGTGATAAAGCAAACTCACTTAGGCTGTAACATCTCCAGAGAAATGCCACTCCCTGGAAAAACTCATTCAAACTGGGTTCTTCAGAGATGGACAGACAGAGAAAGGACTTTTGGATGAACAATCTCAGTTTAAGATGACTCAGCGCCAGCTTTCTGAGCCATGAAATAGACATGACCTTCTGTCCAACAGAGGCCCAGAACCTTCTTGGGAAGGATTGGAAGGGCTTTGGCCTAATGCGGCTCCATATGTTTGTTGTATGACATCTGGGAACTAATGTATAAGAACTTTTTTTTTTGCTCGCAGTGTTTTCACCTTAAGAACAAAGGTGCCTGCAGTGTGGTAACCGCTGACTGTTGGTAAGCTGTTCACGGCCTTAGAGAAAAGGGCAGACTCTGGCCTTTAAAACAGGCTAACTTTCTGGGGATAGCATAATGTAGGTGGGGACCTACGAAGTCTGGAAAAAAACATAGTCAGGAGGGAAAGGAGATGTAGGGCTCTGCCCACAAGAGGTGACAACTGAGGAGCTAGGAGCCGAAGAGGATGCCCTCAAGGGGAATACAGGTACAGTTGTCCTCAGTTGTGACATACTCATCCCTTGGCAGTGCACCTACCAAACAGGTGTTCAGTTTTGCATTCAAAGGAAGATTGTTCTCATCTCTTCTGCAGTTAAGTGGAGGAGTCATTATTCTATGAAGCATTATGAGGAATTGTTGGTTCCCATTATTTGCTGCAGCAACTCCCAGTGAGGAAGGAGGAGGCGTTGGTCTTGATTGCAGCTTCTCCTTATTGAGAGTGAAGCTCTGGT
This sequence comes from Pelusios castaneus, assembly GCA_007922175.1. Classification (NCBI taxonomy): domain Eukaryota; kingdom Metazoa; phylum Chordata; order Testudines; family Pelomedusidae; genus Pelusios; species Pelusios castaneus. The sequence continues at coordinate 2,284,733 of ML686024.1, read as the reverse complement.
CTTCCAGAAGCACCCAGCCGGAACTAGCCATGTCTCTTGCTATTGCAGGGTGTGATGAGAGGCTATGCTACCACTCCAGGAGACAGGGAGGGCGAGGAACTGGGACTTTTACCAGGAGGGCCCTTCTATTGCAGTGAAAATTCCCCTGCAGTAAGGGAAGGAAATCCCATGTTGCTGTAAAAGGGGCCTCTGCATGTATCCCTCTCTTTGTGCATATGAAATATATGGTATGTGGCTATAGCCTGATAATAACATAAGCAAGAATCCTGCAGAACCATACCATGTAATAATTTTCTTCTGTCTTTAACATAGCTGATCCAGTCTGGGGAGCTGCTCTGAAAGGAAATGTTAGCAGCTAGAAAAGAAAGCAGTCCATTAAAAATCAATTGACTTCATTCGCTGAGCAAAGCTATATATTTTTATTTTATAGTCGTGAACAGCAGAGAGTTTGGCAATAATAATAGCCTCAAAGGCATGCACTGGGTGTAGACTCTTCCTGTTTGGCCCTCCTGCTATCATTTCTGAAAGATGCACTGACCATGAACTGAAATATTTCTTCAATGGGCTTTCAAAGAACACGTTCCATCTGAGGTCTTTCCATGACAGTGCAAAGAATACGTAACCTAAACTAAGTGGTTTATCATCAAACACAGCAGACTTAAATAATCATTGATATATCTCAGCAAAGTTTAGAAAAAGCAACTTTATCAAAGCCTCATTAACGGGTCATAGACAAGCCTGCCATTATTTTTCCATTATTGGGTCTTTAAAACAAATGTTTCTATTGAAAATTTTCTTTAATCCTCTTCCCAGCAAACAAATACTGAGGCCAACTTTTCAGCTGCTGTAAATCAGTATAGCTCCACTGGAGCCAGGGGAGCAACCAGAGGTACACCACTGGAAACTCTAGCCTGGAGTAGAGAGCTCATTAAGCCAATACAACAGATACTAGAGCATTTCGGTTATACACAGGGATTAAAGTAAGGGGGAACACACCGGAACACAGTTCTGGGGCCCCCAAATTTGAGGAGCCAGAGTTCAGGGGCCCCTAAAAATAGAAAAATCCGGTGGAACACATGTTCCGCCCTGCCCTGACTCCTGGCAGATCCTACGCCCCACCGTTGTTAATCACAATACTTACTGTGTGGTGCAGTGTTTGCTAGTTTGTGACAATAATTGCTATAGACATAAACGCCATATAAAATTATAAATATTTTTATGGAGCGATAACCGATACATGTGGTACTGAGAAGTGGTTGCAAATGCCTATCTGGGCTGGGGCCCGCAAATGCATGAAGTGGGCCCAGACAAGACGGGAAGGAGGCCCAGAGATTAGGAGGGTTCTGGAGCCCGTCAAATTATACTTTAATCACTGGTTATACAATAAGATGACAAGAGGCAGCTGGGTCCAGGGCCATCCCTTGCGGGGAGTGGGTCCCAGGGCCAATCGGCCTCGGCGGGCCACCCCACCCCCTCCATGCTGGAGGGGAGTTCTTTGGGCTGGTCTGGTGGGCCCCTGGGGAGCCGGCCCTGGCCCCGGAAGCCACGGTCGTGGCCCAGAGTGGGGGCAATTGGCAGCTATTGGCGGCGGGGAGCTGAGGCCGTGACCCTGGGGCGGCAGGGAGCTGAGGCCGTGGTCCCAGGAAGGGGGCGAGGGGCAGCCAGGGTAGTGGGGAGCTGCCGGTCCCGATATGGTGGGTGAGCTGAGGCCAAGCCTCAGCCCGCCTGGCGGCGGCAGGGAGCTGGCTCTGGCTGTGGCCAGGGACCCATCCTGCCGGACCGCATGCGGCCTGGTGAGGGGTGTGGCTATGGGCAGGGTGCAGCAGGCTGGCCCAGAGGCCGAGCCCCATGCACCTGACCCACAGGCGGGGAGGAGGAGGATTGGCCCAGGGGAAGCGCTTCTGGCTTGGAGCTGGGTGAAGCGCTGCCGTGGAGGAGCCACGGTGCGGGTCTTGCAGAGAGCGGGACAGCGTGGGGCCCATGGAACAGTGGGGCCCAGGGCGATTGCCTGTTCACACCTCCCCCAAGGATGGCCCTGGCTGGGTCAATGCAGGCCATTGCAAAAATAGATCGTATAATCCTTAAAGTGGCTAAATCAGATTTTTCTTAGAATTCAATTATCTTTTATACTTCTATTGTTCCCACAGAGCCTAGCCAGAGTGCTTATACACAAACTGTATTTTAATGACCAAGTTAGTAAAGAATCCGTACTTTCTCCAAAACAAAGCTTCCAGACCAGGTGTGATTTTTGGAAGCACCTGACAGTGGTTCAACCACACCCATTGAAATCAATCTAGGCCCACTCGGCGTTCTTTTGAAAATCCCACCCTTCTTCTCAATAGATCAGTCTACTTTCTAATTCACACAAGGATGTCATGGCATAAGTGAGCTCAGTTCTGCTAGCTTCTCAGTAATAGTTTACTCTGCAAGTAAGTCTCAATTTTAAATATCAAAGTTAGGCAAGAAGAACTGGCCGTACTGATTTGGAACAACATGTTCATCACCCTGTAACTGATTCTGATCTTGATTACATTGGCTGCTGTTTTGCTGAATGAGAGCTCAGTCCTTCTCTCCTGACTCCAAACTGCCAGAGTAAAGAGAGCAGGATTGGACCATGACAGGAGGAAAAGGTTTGATTAGTTCATGGATAGCTAGATAACATCAGCAATAATGGAAAGGAAATTGCAGGGAAAGTATCTACAACAATTTAATGAGGCTGACATAACCTATTGGGTGGTTTGTAAAGTTGGAGGGTTGCATTGGTGTTCATTAAATCTTGTAAGCAATCCTAATAAGTTTCTGATGTAAAAAAATATATCTATAAATCATGCCTTAGTAAGAACAATACAGCTGCTGTGCTTTTAGCCAGTTAAAATGCAGCATAGATCTAACTTGCTCTAATGCATTACCAGGCCATGATGACTTTATTTGCAAATAGTTTATCTATTTGCATCCACACCCACCCACCCACATATATATATAGCTCTATATTCCTGATGCCAAACAGAATGACCTGGCCTATGTCAGCAGTAGGAGCCATATTGTTACACAATCATGAACTGACACACGTACGGCAACTGATCCTTGCATCTCTTGTCAAACCACTTGCCAATGGCGACCCCTGACAAGGCTGCACAGTTCTCCAGTTTCCCACCATCTGGCTGGGTGGTGATCTCCGTCTCCCAGTTCTTGTAGCGGATGCTGCTGCCTGTCATGTCCACCCATTTCCCCTCAGCTGCCATGTCATTGATGCCAAGCCAGATTTCCACTTCTGACCCAATGCTCTTCCTCATGTACTCATAGAGTGCGTCATTTTCATCCCCATTGTTGGGGGTGCTGAGGGTGCCTCCCTGGGAAATGCAGTCTTCGCTGGCCTCATGGTACGTCTTGGTGCCAGAAAACGCAAGGAAGCACTTGAGGTGAATTTTAGTGCCCTTCAAACAAACTAAGAAATGACAAGGAACAAAGAGAAAAAGACCATGTTGTAAAGACAGTGCCTGAGAAGGGTCGTCATTAGCATCAACTGCAAGGCAATAGCTGTTTATTTATCAATGAGCTCTTTACCTGTCTGAAGTGCTTGCTTTTCCTTCAGTAAAGTCACCTCATTGGAGATGGTCTCAATCATAGCCTTAAGATCTTCAATCATTTTGATGCTCACAACATCTGTTGAACAAATCAATAGATGAACAAACACATCTCATGTACACCTAAACAAATGCAATTGAGGTTATTAGTGTAACCAAAGCTCCTTCTTGCTCCTCCTTCAGAAGACTCCTTAAAAGAGATGGGCTCCAGAATGCATTCTATTTATTGCATTTGTATTATGGTGGCCTATACATTACCCCCTTGTGCCTGAAGTATGTTTGCCCACTGGGTCATGGAATATGTTACAACTTTGGAACATTAAAGGGGCAATGTATGGCACAACTGACCTGATCCAAAGTCCACTGAAGTCAAGAAGAGCTCTTCCACTGATTTCAATGAGCTGTGGGTCAATTTCCTGCATTAATAATACAAATGGAAGGGAATTGTTGAAGAAGTCTTCCTTCTCTTTTTACAGAGTTCTTCTGGCTCCCTCCACATACTTCAAAAGTGAGTGTACATAATCCTTGAAATGCCAAAGGGTTAATACACTCTTAGACGCTTCTGGACAAGTGTTTTCTCTGCTCACTGATAGCATGTGCTAATGTTGTTATGTTTCTCAAGTATGTCTTTGTTACTAGAGCCTATCAACCTTCAGTTTCCTTGGTGGATTTGCTCTAGAACTGGCTCGAATTGGCTCTCCTGCTTAGAGAACATTGGTTCCTGCTTGGATGGTTGATTTTAATCTGTTACTAAAACTCAAGTATTCTGTTACCTGTTTCACCTCTGGATTCTTAGAGACCATTTACAGGAATCGCTCCCAACCTGTGGTCTGTGGACCACTGGTGGTCTGCAAGGGTATTACAGGTGGTCCGCGGGGGGAGGGGAGAGAGATACTGTAATAATAATATAATTCTGTGTACCTCATATGTATCATATTCAATGTTACATTATTATTTGCAATGTAATTTGCTTCACAAACATGCTTGTGTAATATAACATTCTCTTGACGTCTGCAAAACAACATCAGCCTTCTCATTAGGTAAGTGTTATCTTTTCTCACTAATAGGCCTACTGCAGAAAAGTACTGTGATGAGTACAATATGTTTGCGAGTGAGCATAAGAAATTATTAGAAATAACTGCATTTTTAATACCCCTTGGTATATAAGTTTGACTCTCCTCAGCCATAAGCTATGTTAAAAATGGCTAGCTTACATGGTGGTCCACAAAAGCTTTTGATGACAATGTAGTGTTTTGCATAAAGGAAAAGGTTGGAAACCACTGGTTTACAGTCTACAGTTCTAGTATGGAAATAGCAAGATTCTACCAAAGTTTGAGTGAGAAGCTATGACAGCCCATGGTTACATATGTAACTGAAGAATCCACAGAGTTTGCCGATGAGTGAGAATGAACATAACTTTCAAGTAGTGAATTCCAAACAGCAATTAGGGGAAGAATGAATTTTGGAAATAGGATCCTTGTAATAGTCTTCCCTATGCTCAAGAACCCATTTTTCTCCCACTATTGATGGAATACTGGATATTTACCAGAAGCCAGCCACACTGTTCCTGTTCCAGGTGGACAGCAGAGAAGATTATGAAAAACTCGGTTTCGTCCCACCCCACCTCTGGAGTTGAGTGCAATTTCCCTGCAGCACTTTTAGCCCCTGCTGGGTTGGAGGCTCAGGACGTTTGGCATGATCACAAGGCTGGCGAGTTCATGCTTTTGATTATTGCCTGATGTTTTCAGTTTAAAATATGCACGCAAAGCACAAGATCAAACAACACAGCATCACAACTACAGGCGACTCAAGCAAAAATATTTGGGGAAAGATCCTCAGAGGACATAAATCACCATAGTTCTATTCAAATGAGTTGAGCTATGGCAATTGATACCAGTTGAGGATCTAGCCCAGAATTGCTATTTTGGAGAACATATCCAGTTCAATCTTTACCGCTAGACTAGCATGGCTTTTAAACTCATTTCTCCTGTGACTCCATATTTTTCTATTAAAACATCACCCCACTGAAATCTTTGAACCAGTTCCCCAAGTTTTTCTAAAGAGCCCTGGGTGAGGGTAGATACTCTCTCTCCTTCCTGACCCTAGCCCCACAACTCTGCTGTCTAGTTTATTTTATCTAATGATCCCTGTCAACATATTTTCTGAGTTCCTCCAAACTATTGAATGCCCTTCTTCCCTTCTTGTTCTCTGGGTGTTTGACCCAGAGGGAAAATATATTAGTTCATTTCCTTGAAGAGGAGTGTGAAGAACTTTTCGAGAGAGAGGCAAGTCAGAGAGATGAATTTTTCACTTAGTCCTGAAGAGAGTAAGGCCTGTAATGGCTATTGTCTCTTGCAAGTTGGGTCTGTAGCCTTGTTCCCACTCTTGGGAGAGTTCTGTCTCCCATGATCATGTGCCAACACCTGTTGTATGACACTTCCATTGCTCCAAGGGAACGTAGCTCTCATGATAGGTCAGAATCTTGCTGGAAGAGAGGGTCTCACTGGTAGCTAGCGCTAGTCCCATAGCAGCCTTTGAATATCATCACAGAGATTGTGAACTGGAATCTGTAGTCAATAGGAAGCCTGTCCCATCATGTCTTTGCTGCTGTTATTAGCTCTGGTTTGCCAATCTGCAAATCGCACCTTCAGCTGTGGTGTGGTCATAGAATATTAGGGTTGGAAGGGACGTCAGGAGGCTATCTGGGCGAACCCCTTGCTCAAAACAGAAATAACCCCAACTAATCCAACCTAGACCTCCCCACTGCAACTTGAGACCATTGCTCCTTGTTCTCTCATCTGCCATCACTGAGAATAGCCTACCTCCATCCTCCTTTGAACCCCTTTTCAGGTAGTTAATGGCTGCTATCAAATCCTGCCTCATTCTTCTCTTCTGTAGATGAAACAAGCCTAGTTCCCTCAGCCTTTCTTCATAAATCATGTGTTCCAGCCACCTAATCATTGTGTTACCCTCTGCTGGACTTGCTTCAATTCTTCCTGGAGGTGTGGGCCCAAACTGGACATAAAACTCCAAATGTGGTCTCCCTAATGCCATATAGAGAGGAATAATCGCATCCCTCGATCTGCTGGCAAAGATCCTAGTAATGCAGCTCTGAGAAGGGGAATTTTCTGGTAGTGTTGGTTCTGCAAGAGCTGGACTGCCAGAGAGGTGTGAAGAAGCAAAAAACCACAGGTCTCCACAGGGATGGCCCAGGTCTTCAGTGGCCCCCTGGCAATCCATGAGTTTCATGGATTTTTAAGACCAGAAGGAACCATGACAAACATCAGATATGATCACTATTCCAGATTGTTACTGACCCTCACTGTCAAAAAGAGGAAGTCTCTTTCTGGGAACCAGATCATTTGGCCCATCTGTGGGGATTATATACCTCACTTTCACCAAAGAAGTGATCCAGTGGAGACTGCATGAGGTTTCCCTCCTGATTTTCTATACTTTCTGTGGGGTTTTCTGTGGGTGGGGTCGATCTGGCCTTTAGGAGTGATAAGATTATATAATAATATTTAGGTCTTCCTTGGTCCTCTCCTATCACTCTATTGAAGCCATTTCCCATGTACTTAAATGTGACATTATCACTAATGTCACTGATCTATGTTTTAGAATAATTACAACTGCTGGATCCAACTACTAATTGGTACTCTCATTTAGAAATAATAGAGCTTTTATCCCTTTGATATTGCAGCAAACATGACAATAAGGCATTGGTATTCACCACTGTTGGTATACACTACTGCTCCTCTGGAGATATTTCTATACCTATCCTGCCATAAATGTATTGTTTTTATGGAAACCTGATGTGGTGATAGCAAACATGGCAACATACAGAAGCCAGCCATAGATCAGGTCCATCCTCGAAATGACAGATACCGTGACTTGATTAAGTAAGCGGAGTTGTTAAGTGAAATGGGTGGGAAAGCAGCATTGAAACAATGAAGATTATGCCGTGTCATGAATAGGAAACAAAAGCATCAAAAGGAGTGTATTAAACTGCTTTAATCATTGCTCAATTAACTTTACTGGGTTCCATTAACACTGAAGCATTAGTTAGTATTTAGGTATCTTTGATGAAAACACTGTGGGAAAATTCTCATTAATCCAGCTGGTTTTGAAAAAAATCCATTAAGATTCAGATGGAGTTTCTACTCGTATTCCGTTGCGTGTCCTTAAATAATCTATCATGACTTACAGCATGGAAATTCAGACGAGATAGTTAAATGGCCTAAAGAAAATCTTTCTGAAGGTCGTTTTCTGCTATAATTCTAGCAGTGTGCATCTTGTGCATACATAGATTATCAATAAGAGATGCATGCTGTGTTGTTGCCTCAGTGTGTTGCACACGGCTGATAGGCTACCAGCTGTGAATTTTTGTAACCCTTGCTGACACTACTGTCACAGAGAGCAGAAAACAGAGTGGAACCCTTTGCCCATGGAACGCATTCCCAATAAAGTTGAAAGATGTTTATCAGCTGTTGTAGCAAGGTACTACATGACTTTTCTGAGTACTTTTCTAGGTGGAGCAGTATAACCTACTCCTCATTTAAGTCACAGCACAATATGACGTGATTCTAATAGTTCTCATAGAAAATAATCATGCTGATCAGGGAATCTGTGCTAAAACCCTTTAATCAATGAAAAGTATTTTCTGAAATGACTGAATGTAAATTGTGCATCCTCCCAGTGGGAACTGCTTATAACTCAGTTTGTGACTGATGGACCTCAGCATGTTGGAAGATCTGTTTCACAGAAGTGCTTGTGAGCCACATCTCCTGGGTTGTGATTGTTTCCAAAGCTGCTTAGAGGATTTGAATGCCTAGTTCTCATTAATTTTATTGGGAATTAGGCATCCAAACCCCTAGAAGCTATCTTAGTGATGGGGCAATGGAAGCACCTACTACAGTGTCTGAGTGCCTCACAAACTTCAATGAATTTATCCTCACAACACTCCAGTGAAGTGAATTCAAGCACAGAGGTTATGTCTACACTTGCAAGTTAGGTCGACTTAAGGAGGCTTAAGTCGACCTAACTTAGTCCCTGTCCACACCAAGCTTTCATTAAGTCAACATAAGAAATTCCTTAAGTAGACTTAATGAAAGCTTAGGTCGACTTAATAAGAACCCCTGGTTAGGCTGACTTAGCCCTTAAGTCAACTCCTTAGGTCAACCTAAGCACAATATGGATGCTTAAGTCCACTTTATTAGGTTGACCTAAGGGCAGTTAGGTCGACTTACTAAGTCCCCATTCAGGGGAAGCACTTTGTCGACCTAATAAGTTTGACTTTAGGTCGACTTAAAGTCGACCTTATTTGGTTGACTTAACAAGGTCAACCTAACTTTTTGTAGTGTAGACGTAGCCAGAGAGACTAAGACTACAGGAAGCACTCCAATGGCATAGCTGCACTGATGCAGAGGTGCCACTGTTGTGAAGACACTCTATGATGATGGGAGAAAGCTCTTCTGTTGACATAATTACACTACCTCCCATGACAGGCGGTAGCTATTTTGGCAGAAGAAGCTCTCCCACCAACATAGCACTGTCCACACAAGCTCTGAGGTTTATGTAACTCATGTTGCTCAGGGGTGTAGATTATTCATACTGTGGGTGCCGTAAATTATATTGATGTAAGTGATAATGTAGACAAGAACTAAGGTTATGTGCCCACTGCAATGGGAAGTTACAGCGCAGGTAGGCATACCTGTGCAACCTTTGATCTAGCTCCCACAACAAAATATAGTAGTGCAGATGGTAGCCCAGGCTGTACTTGAATTCCTAGTCCATGATGGAGTCTGGGCCTCTGTGTCTGACTGATATATTTAGCCTTGCCAGGTAGATTAAAGCTGGCTTTTGTATGCCTACATGAGCTGCAACTACACCTCCTACCACAGTGTAGTTGTACTCTTCTCAGCCCCATTAGTGGGGAAAACTTTTCAGAGAGACAAGATCCTCTGGTTTGTTATTGCTAAAGAGTAGAGCTGGTTGGTATTTTTTCCATGGAAAATTTAGATTTTTCGCTGAAAAGCAAAACAAAATCTTTGTCTGAAAAATGCCAGAGGCTGAAAAATGTTGTGGTTTGGCCAAAAAGTTTTGGAGATTGGATGAAAATTTTGAAGGAAAGCAAACGCTTTCTGTGAAAATTTTCATTCAGTTGAAAAAAAAAAAAAAATGGATGGCAAATTTTTAACCGATCCCTACTGTGGAGCCAAGTTATCAGCAAAGAGTGACACACACACACACACACACACACACACACACACACACACACACACAGGTGAATCTACAGTAAATATGGGATTTCACTGAAAGGCCAAATAGAAGAAAAAGCTTGGAGAAAATTCTCATTCAAATACAAACTTCTGAGGAAATATAAGCAAATGGGGAGAGGCTACAGAAAAGAAACGGCCAAGTAAATGGTTTGTTTGAACATTTTCTTCTTTCAGTTTTGCTCCAAGATGAAAATCTCATGTTTAAAAAGAATTCAAATATGCAGAGCAACAGTCTGATATATCTGTGAAACTAGCCTTCCCAAAATATTTCCCCACAACTTCTGTGGGCAGGGAGTAGGCTCAGGCAGCTCATCATAACTCCTCCAAGTTGTTCTTAAATTATTTGTACTCTTCAGAAACAGAGACCGGAGTGGAAATCCCAGTGAATTTATTTTTCTATACACTATTTGCTAATCATTACTCGTATTAGATACATCTGGAGTGCAACTTAATAGATACTTGAAGCAACTGTTTCAAAATAGGATTTGGAGACCACTGCTGATATTTGTTAATAAAGTTATAGAATGAAAGAAATTGTGTATTTACTCTGTTTCCTGTAGTAAATATTGTCTGCTCTTCCTCCAAATTTACATCAACTCTCTCCCTTCTGTCATTTATTTTATTCTTAAAATCAAATGGGGAGAATAAGGATAATTAAAATGCTCGTTTCATGTAGGAAAAAAATGAAAGAAACAGAGAATGTATATGGTACTATCTGAATTTTAGAACAAATGGCTCACTATGCGGCCGTCCTATAGAATTTAATAGAAGACAATAACTTTTGGGAGATTGCTTTTGTTTTCTTTTTAACCAAACAGTAGAATTTAAATATTCTTGCTCCAGAATTCTATAAGAGGGGTCACAAATCCTGTAAAAAAAAAAGCTACTCATGGTCTATTAAAGATTATATGTTTTTAGAATAATTTTGATAAAATGCTGTTAAATACAGGCCCTCCAAATGATCCCTACCTTTCTTGGCGCTCGCTGGCTTTGGCTTGACTTTGGGGGTTTCCTGGACTGTCACTTGAACAAGGCAAAAGAGGCACAGAAGCAAGCAGGCACCTCGAAACTCCATTTCTGCTGTTGCTCCCGAGTGCGTGGAGTTGGAGTGACGTTGATCTGCCCTGAGCCAGACTTCTTAACACAGGCTTTAATCAAAAATGTCTGTCCAAGAAATCCTTCCAGACTCACCCAGAGCATTCCAAGATGAGAGGGAGAGAGAATTTCATAGCTGGGACAAATACAGTATCTGGGGCTTAGAGAAAATTCAAACAATTCCAGTGGATAAGGATAATACTTCATTTTCTTAGGACTTTTTTTTTTTTTTTTCCCTGTAAATGCATGTCAGAGTGTGAGGTAAGGTAACCAGGTTAGTTACTTTCAAATGTAGATGTTAATTGTGTCTTGAATAATTGCCTGTGAATTCCAGTAACTCTGTAAGGGATTGATCCTGTGTTCCTTTGAGAACCAACTGCCCAGTGGCAGGGGTGGAAGTTCAAAAGGCAAAATGAGTGTAGATTTGACTCTTAAGGCTATAGCTGGGACCCTGATTGTCCACTCCCATAGGGATCCTCCAGAGGGGTCGTTTCAGAAGGAAAGTATCAAGAGAGTCTCATCATGGTATTTTCCCCAAATTGTTTGAAGTGAGCTGCCCCAGGCCTGCAACAAAGTGGGGGATTGGACCCTGACCACTGCAGACTCGCTAATGCTATTCACATGGAAACCCCCTCCCATCTGCCCCTTTCAGCTCTCTCTAATTCTCTGCCATGGTTTTCTCTGCGGGTAGCAACTCTTGGTTGCCCTGAGAAGTGGGAGTTCAAGGAGAAGAGTGGAAAACAAGTATTGTTCCATCCCCTCTTGAGGAGCCCTCTCTGAAATTCATGTAGCTGGACCAGATTCTGCCCATGGGGTTAATGGGAGGAACAAAGAGTTTCCATCATCCTTTCTTCTGCCGGTCCCATCCCCTCACATGTGCTGGTTCACTATGTCCAGGAAGAATGAGGAAAGGGCTGGCCATGGAGCTCTCTCCCCTAGGGGCCAGTGGAGCTGTTCCTACCCTGGCCCCGGAGTTGTTCTGAGCCTCTGCCAACTAGGGGCGAGGGAGGGGGCATGCCCCTGTTTGGCCCTACCTAAGCACACCTCTACACATTGCTCTTTGGCTATGTCTACACTTAGAAACTTAGGTCGACTTTATTAAGTCGACCTTATTAAGTTGACTTAGAGTCTACACAAGACTCTTAAGTCAACTTAAAGATGACCTTATGAAGTCGACCTAGAGAGTTCACACTAGACTCTCTAAGTCAACTCGTTAGGGCGAGGGGAGCTTGTCCAGGCGGGAGGGGGGGGGGGGGGGGGGGGGGCCGGGCTGGCTCTCTCTGAGACAGGCAAGCTGCTAGCGGCTAGTCCTAGGGAGAGCCAGCCCTCCGCAGGGCTGGTTCTCCCAGAGACCAGCAAGCCGCCACAGGCTGTCTTATCCCTGGGACTGTGCAGGTCCCGGGAGAAGGGAGCCCCTGGTCCCTTTTCCAGGACTATGCTCCAGCTGATAGGGAAACCCTGGGGATCCCCTATCAGCTGGAGGGCTGTGCCAGCAATTGCCAGCCCTGCACTCCAGCTGACAGGGGAAACCCTGGGGATCCCCTGTCAGCTGGAGCGCACTCCCTTCTTGCCCAGACCCCGTGGGTCCCGGTCAGTGGTTAAAGTATAATTTGACGGGCCCCGGAACCCTCCTAATCTCCGGGCCCCCCTTCCCGCATTGTCTGGGCCCCCTTCATGCATGTGCGGGCCCAGATCAGGTAGGCATTTGCAACTACTTCTCAGTACCACATACATCGGTTATCGCTCCATAAAAATATTTATAATTTTATATGGCGTTTGTGTCTATAGCAACTATTGTCACAAACTAGCAAACACTACATCACACAATAAGTATTGTGATTAACAATGGTGGGGGGTAGGACTTGCCAGCAGCTAGGGCAAGGCGGAACATGCATTCCACTGGATTTTTCTGTTTTTAGGGGCCCTGGAACTCTGGCCCCTCAAATTTGTGGGCCCCGTAACTGCGTTCCAGTGCATTCCCCCTTACTTTAACCCCTGGTCCCGGGAGAAGGGAGTGCAGGGCTCCGCTCTGGCCAGGACCGCTCGGGTCCCGGGGAGAAGGGAGCCGCAGCCTGAACTCCCTTTTCCGGGACCAAGCGGTCCTGGCCAGAAGGGAGCCCCATGCTCCCTTCTCCCTGGGACCCGAGGGGTCCAGGCAAGAAGGGAGCATGCTCCAGCTGACAGGGGAAACCCCGGGGTTTCCCTGTCAGCTGGAGGTCAGTCCGCAGAAGGGGACCGCGGGGCTCCCTTCTCTCTGGGCCCCCATTGTCGGGGCCAGAAGGGAGCCGGTGCTTCTTTCTCCCTGGGACCTGAGTGGTCCCAGGAGGAAGGGAGCTGGGAGAGCTGGCGGCGGCTTGCCGGTCTCGGGGAGAACCAGCCCCATGGAGGGCTGGGTCTCCCCAGGACAAGCCGCTAGTGGCTTGCCTGTCTTGGAGAGAGCCAGGCCCCTTAGCCCCCATGGGGCTGGTTCTCTCCTGGACAAGCCCCCCTTGACCTAACCAGTCAACTTAGAGAGTCTAGTGTGGACTCTCTAGATTGACTTCATAAGGTCATCTTTAAGTTGATTTAAGAGTCTTGTGTAGACTCTTTAACTTGTCTTAATAAAGTCGACTTAAGTTTTTAAGTGTAGACATAGCCCTTCTGATTATTTATATTGTATCTCTTATCTGAGGATCTCTGAGCACACTACAAAACATTCATAAACAATGGTCCTCCTTCCTCCCTACTCTCCATCTGATGGATGGAGAAACTAAGGTACAGAAAGAGGGAGAGACTCTAACTAGACTGAAAATTATAGCCAGGTATAGCTTTTGATGAGAACTTTCCAATGAATCATACAACTTCCGTACAAGATTTTTTTTTTCCCTAGCAGCCTTAAAGCCAGAGACGGGCTTCATAAAGATCTAATCCATTCCCAGTACCTATTAACAATTGTGTTTGCCTTTTGGTTAATTCCTTATGCTGATTTCTTAGTCCAAGCCATTTTGACTGCTAGCTTCATTCAGTCCAGAAATTAAATTCTAAAAGAAGCCTCCTATCCAAAAATCCACCAGAGTTCAATGATTCAATCAATCTCTCAGGCAAACCCAACACATGCAGTCATCTCTATTCAGGTGCAAAGCCCACAAAAGCAGGAATAATTTATTTGAAATGTAATTTGCTTCTGCATATTTCACTTGCAGATCTGCCTCTCCGTTCCTCAGGATCAGAAATCAAATGGTAGCTCTGCATTCTCTAAGTGGAACGGAAAGTTACTCCTTGAAATACAATGGTCAGTGCAGGAAACTGGAGAGAGAAACTGATTAACCCTTTCCATGGCCTGGGGTTGAAGTTCGAAATGTTGCACTCCAGCTCACTTTACCTAAGAGCAGGAAGTAAAAATCTTGCCTTCCTCCCTTGTAGCTATAACTTGATCTGTGAAGTGGACAGAGAAGCAGCCAATGGGCCTTAACCACACTGCTAAACAAAAACAAATATTTTTTGAAAACACATTGGTCCCTTAACACGCTTTTGACCATTGTATGTTGCGTTGGCCTATAGGTTACTACATCAGTGGCAGCCTGGCAAGAACATCTAAGACAAAAATTAAAGATGAAAAGAGCCTAGAAAATGTTCTACTCTCTATTGAAAGCGAGCCTCTTTAAGAGGAGGCTATTGTAGCTCCATTCCATATATATTAAACTCCCAGGCTGTCACTGAAACTGCATTCCTCCTAAGGTTAGAGTTGTTCATGAGCATATCTCTTTAAAATTAGCAGGTAGAACAACTTCTTTGGTTTTGCACAGGTGAATTCATACCAGGGTGAACATAGGTGTGAAGCAGGTGCTTGTGTATGTGTGCTGCAGGTTTTGGCTTTGGAGAACTGAGTGGGTCTGCAGAGACAGCATCCATCTTGTTGTTAAGAGCGGAGACAGACCAGTACCTATGCTCTTTAGTGAAGCCTTCCATTTTAGGGTCATTTTCCTTAACCTATAGTAAGTCACTTTAGACTGAAGTGAGGGTGCTCTTTGTCACTAGATAAACACCATACATAAAGGCAAAAAAAGCTTCAAAAGGGCTTCACAGCCAAAGCTGTGAAGTGTTTAGGTGCTTTTGAAAATCTGCTACGTACCTGTAGGTAACTTTAGCTCCCTAAATGCCTCTAAAGGCTGCCTTCGGTTACTTAGAAGTCTGTTCTGTTTTAAAAAGTGGTTTAGGCTCCTAAATATCTATGTGGTATGGATTTTCAATGGCTTAAAAGACGAGATTTTCAAAGGTATTTGGGCACCTAGCATTGCAACTAGGCCCTTTGAAAATTCCTATCAGCAGGGATTAACATAAGTGGTACTTAAGTACTTGTGAGCACCTAACCTTTCAAAAAGTGTACTGGAAACTTTCCCCAAAGGCTCACATGTGTACCAGCATACCCTGCACAGCCCCAGCCTCACCCACACTACCCTCTGCTGAAACCACACACCCCTACTGCCGGTGGCCTGGTTCCTGGGCCGGATCCAGCCCCACCGCCAGCCCTGGCTCCCAGGCCGGATCTGGACCCTGGTAGCCCCCACCACTGATTCCTGGCTCCCAGGCTGGATCTGGACCTCAGCCTCTGTTGCCACTGCTGGCTGGCAGCCCCAGGCTGGCTTCTGTCTTTGACCCCAGGCTCCTCCACCCAGTTTGTGGCCAGCCCTAACCCTAATCCCCACCACCTACCTGGGTCAAGGGAATTAACTTTCCCTTCTCTTCTCCTGCTCTGCACCACGTGCCTCAGCTACATGCTGCAAAGCAGATTTAAAAGAGCTGGTGCATGCAGAGCCACTGTAAGAGAGAGGCTGAGTGATGCCCAGGCACAGGGTGGTGATGGTGGTGAGGTTGCCCTGTCCCAGCTGGAGCCGGGCTGCAGGACTGCTGCAGGGGACCAGCAGCTGCCACACACTGGGTAACTGCAGGGGAAGGAAGTGCCTCATGTCCCCCCTTTAGGTACAGACCCCCCTCCCCAGGGCAGGTGGGGGATGGGGCCAGAATTCCTCCTGCCCCTGGTGGGGGGTGACGTGAGGCGTGAGGGGGCGCAAATGTGATGTCTGATAGCCGAGTACTAAACAATTTCTGCTGGTACTCATTGAAGAACCTGATCTAACAAATTATGTCAACACCTGTCTATAAGACATCTGCAACTTTAGGTGCCTCCATGCCTTTGATTATCTGCAGTTAGAGCCCTGAGCCAAGAGACAGCAGCTGGCATGGGCCAGCCATGAGTGTGTAATTGTAGTTTAGGCATGCCCTTAAACATAGTACCAATACAGCTGTGGTGCTGTAAATTTTAAGTGAAGACGATCCCTAAATATAAATTGACACCAGAAGGAACAAAATGGGCCACATCATCGCCAGCTCAGCATCTCATGAGGTCCGTTCCAGCCCTAATATTCTAGGATTCTATCTCAGCACAAGTCTCTCAATACGTGGGGGTCTCTGCTTAAAGCACCAGCTGCTGGACAGAAAAGATTGCAGGAAAAGCCCAGCTTTCAGCTGAAAAAGAGAAGTACATTTCCAGCCTTTGTGCTTGCAAAGTAAGGATTGAAAATATGACCCAAGGTCTTCCTTAAAGGCTCAAAAATCAGAAGGAAAACAAACTAATAAAAACCCCTCCCACAAACCTTTTAAAAAAAAAAACAAAAAAACCCCACGACTTTGAAGGGGGGGGGGGGGGCTGAACCCCAATTTATTTTTGAACTTTTGGGCTTGGCATTGTTGGGACTATCAAACAAAACATTCTCTAAAATTTAGAGATGGCCACTTTATTTTAACAGGGTCTGATGTTCATGGGGGGGTCTAAGATACAGAACTAGACTGATAAAAGAACAGTCACTAGCTTTTGAACAAACACGGACCTGTTAACGCCCCCTCCCACACCCTTTTACTGGTGGCTAGGTCACATTTGTGGCATTTGAAATTGCTCCAATAAAAACTGTTGTTGTGCCCAAAGAACATCAAATCGTAGAAAGAATCTATTTTGTACAAACACAAATATGACATGAAATCTTCTGGGAGTCCATGGTTGTTGTTTTTTAAGCAAGATGGTAGAGGCTGCCAATTAGAGATGGGCATTGAGCTCAGAAGATAACCTTGTACTTATTAAAATGTTCCAGTGGATGAAACTGTGGCTGAGATATGTCATTTGGGAGTCATTAAACAGCAAGATGGCTGGTGGCTTTTGCAAGAACAGCAAAGATTTCCTTGTTACTCAATATCCAGAAGCATTTCCGACTATCAAAAATAGATGCCTGAATTTCCAAAGGTTCAGATCAGGTTACCTAGCTAAAAGTGGTCTGATTTCTTCAGAAGGGCTAAGTATTCTCAAATCCCACTGAAATAAATGGGACCTGCAGGTGACAGGTGCTTCTGAAAAAAATCAGCTCCCAAAATATGGAATTGGAAACCTAACTTTAGGCTCTGTAGCCTGAAAAATGGTCACCATTTTCCAGCCCCAGGACATCAATTCCTACTTTTACTTGTATCAATTAGTTAATTACCTCTTTTGCTAAGATAACTGTAGGTGTGTTGCCTCTAGAAGGTATTGTGCTTAGCTGGCATCTAAGACAAAGCCCTGAATAGCAGGACTGTCCCTATAAAATTGGGGCATCTGGTAGTCCTACTAAAAGACAGAGTGGGTAGTGTGGTTTGTTTTATTTTAAAGTGGTGCAGTAAGACTCAGTGACATCCTAAGAAAATTGCAGGCTGCACATTTCCTTTGGCATTAGGATGATGCTAGTCAAAGCTGTTGCTTCAGCGAGTAAGGGGCTCTGTTAGAGGGTGGTGTGGAACATGCTCTAACTCAGTGGAATACACTAGGGACCATCACTGAATAAAGAAGAGACTTTGCTAGTGGGTCTAGTCCTGCCCTTCAATGTTTGCAGTTCCACCGCAACAATAACAGCCAGTCAATAGCCAGAGAATTGTGCTCTGTCACTGAGGGATTTGAATTGCTCCGGCTTTACTCCCATGTTTAGCATCAGGCCCTGGTGACTTGACTTTTTTTAATGCACCCTGTGGTAGCACTGTGTCCTTCATCATTAGACCACTAAGAACTAGACTCATGTCTAGCTCCTCCATTTGGCTGCAATCACCCAGGCAGTGATTATCTGCAGAGTACAGATTTAATCCTGATTCTGCTTTCAGAAATATGTAGCTCTACCAGCCTAGTTACTAGCTAGCAACAAGAAATGTGTCATGCATTAGCTGATCTGATATCCCCCTCTGCAGGGTACCCAAGGGTATCTTATTATGCACAGCTATGACTGCTATACAGACAAGTCTAGATGGATCTAAAGGCCCATCAGTGCTAATGAAAGGACAGATGGGAATAGAGTGATTAGATAGCAGGTATGAAAAATTGGGACAGGAGGTGCAGTTTAATAAGTGCCTGTATAAGATAAAGCCCCAAATATCAGAACTGTCCCCATAAATTTGGGACATCTGGTCACTCTAGCTGGGAAAACAAATGTTCCTTTCACAATAGGCTGTATTACTCTAATTGGGGAAAAAATGAATACCACGGCATATCTGTACCCAGGATTTTGTAAGCAGCATGCGTAGCTATTTCCAGGATATACCCAAATAGATCTAATCTATGGATTTTTCTGGAATGATTATTCTGATGTTACTCGCACAGAAAACCAGATAGAGTTTAAGTACATGCCTAACTCCAAGCACGTAAAGTGCCATTAATTTCAATGGGCCTATTTGTATGCTTCCAGTGAGACCTGTGAATAAGCACCTTGCTGAATTAGGGCCAAAATTATTGGTGTTTCAACTCCTGAGTTCTCACAAATTATTTTATAGTTGGTAACATTTTTTTTCTCCCCCTCTTAGTTTCCCCCCATCGCTTCTTAACTATGTGGTACTGATGTGATGTTGGGTAGTGAAGGCATCCTCTGGTTAAAAGAACTGATGAAATTGAGTATTACGGCCCAGATCCTCAAAGATAGTTAGGCATCTAATGCTCATTGAGTTCAACGGGAATTCAGCACTCAAATACCTTTTGAGGATCTGGGCCTAAAATGCAATAATTATACTCTACAAGTTTGGAAACCTTATGCGGGCAAAACTCCCATTAATGTTAATGCAGAGGGATTTCAGGATGAAGCCTTAAAATAACCCTTGTCTCCATAAAATACTACTATGTAATGAATTTAAGTATTTAGAGGCCCTAATCAAGATTAGGGCCTCTGTTGTGCTAGGGGGTGTAGTGGAGGATGTCAAGTTGAAACAGCCTTTAACAAAATCTAACTGCCATGAACCACCACAAAAAAAGTTCATCTCCCTGGAGCTGCTATTTTAGCAGAAAACATTTCTAAGATAGGTGAGTCTGCTATACAGGTTCTGTATATCTTTGTATGCATAGACATAGAAGTCTATAAATACCAAAACAATCCCCAACAAAACCTACCTATAAACTTCTACAGCATTATTGACCTACATTAGGTCCCTCTTCTTTGATTCAAGGGGATGGCCAAACAGCATAAATGTGATATCTAAAGCACACCAATGTGCTGCATGCTAATTGGCATGTGTGGCGTTTACTGACATGCACTACAAATTCCCTACTGCAAATAGCACTATGTTAACAAGCACTAGGGAATTTGTAGTGTGACCCAGCCACATCTACAGCAGCCAATTGGTGTGAAGCAGAGAGATGCTTTAACACGTAACTCTCCTGTGTGCAGTAATATGTGCTGCAAGATGGACATTAGGGCAGCATATGCAGCAGCAGAGAAACAGGAACAAGCTATTTACAAGGTGAGACGTCTTAAATTAATTTACTTGTTTAGTTTTGCCCCAACCTAGCCGGAGCTGTTAAAATCCTTTGTTCTAACATGCAGCTTGTGGCCCGTCTACATGGTGAGCAACAGCAATGCAAAGTTTCTGGAGCAAACACTAAGCTATCCCGCTCCACAGATGTTTCCTTTTAGTTCTACTGCATTCATGCCAATGAAAACATGGCAATATCTGCACAGCCACACAAAGAACTTTCCACCAACCCAAATGGAGCGGCTATGGTCAAGTCTGTGTGAAGAAAACATCCCCTACTTTGGTTATGGTGTGTTGGTTGTTTGGGGTGTGGGTTGTTTTTTTTTGTTTTTTCAAATACACACCTTAAAAAACAGAAGTGGGCAGGATAGTCAAACGTCCGCAGGATGTGTGAGAACAGCTCCAAAAAGATCTGCTGGGAAAAGTTAGCATTCATTTGGGTTCCATGGGATAAACAATCTTTCTCTCTCTTCCCTGTAAGAAGTTGGGTGCACCATTTGAGATGTGGTGCTGTATCAGCAATTCACCTGGGACAGCACAGATCAATACATGCATTTTAGCTATGATCACCTAGAGCAGTGGTTGTCAAACTTTTTTTTTTCAGGACCCAGTTGAAAAAAAATCATTTATGCCTGCGACCCACAATTACATCTTTGAGCAATGCATTCCAGTCTTGTGGCGGTGGCTGCAGGGGGTGCTGCAACCCAGTCCCTGAGGGTCAGTGACCCAGTACTGGGGCCTGACCCATAGTTTGCAAACCACAGACCTAGAGAAATAAGGGGGAAGATGTTTCGCTGATGCATTGAATCAAGTACATTTAAATGAACAATTCTGAGGGGGAGTGAGTGGGACAGTGCTTTACTCACAAAAGCAAACCCTTTGGCAGAGCAGCGGCTCCAGACTTTGAAAGTAAAGGCCAACAACAAACTTGGGTGCCTACAGTTAGAAGGCAGGCTGTGTGGGGGGGTACTTATTAGATACCCTTTAAAAAAAAGGGGGCCTGAGCTCAAGGGGAATAGCTAGTTCTCAGCACTTCTGAAGTAAATTAGGGATTTAGGTGCCTAACTTCAGGTATTCACCTGTGGAAAAGTTTTTTAGCCAAAAGTTCCTATTGATTCTGAACAGGATTTTTACAACATATGGAAACTTTATCTATTCCTTCTCCAGTATATGTTGCTCCAATTTAAGATGAAAGGAACCAATAACTGTGGGTCGTTGTGCACAAGTGACCCGCTACATTAATCCATTAGTGTCCAAACATTCTGAGATGCTAAAGAACAGCAGACTATTCTCACAAGGTTACAAAATTCTCTCTGAGAATACATATGGGTAACTTTTGGTACCTGCCCATTATCCTACTGATTAATGGCCAACAGATCATTTGCTGCTTTTATTCTGGAAATCACACGGCTTGAAAGTTTTGTAGCTAGCCTAGATGCTTGCTGTCATATGTATGGCATGTGGCTTATTTTTTAAACTTAAATAACATCAGTTACTTGTTTTCCTCACCTTCTATTTTCTTATCTGCCATATTGAATAAGAACCCCAGCAGCTAGACATAGCATTTCAAATAAATCTTGGCACAAAATAAACCTTCAACTCAGATGCTTAATGAAGACAGACTTCATTAATCATGTCTATCATTACTTTGTGTTATAAGGCACAGCAATGAGAAGAAACA
This sequence comes from Pelusios castaneus, assembly GCA_007922175.1. Lineage (NCBI taxonomy): Eukaryota > Metazoa > Chordata > Testudines > Pelomedusidae > Pelusios > Pelusios castaneus. The sequence goes on along the minus strand of ML686024.1, from coordinate 2,263,308 downwards.
TTGTTCTTGTCAGAAGTCACTCAATCCTCTATAATCCGGTGTTTGACATATGCATGTTATGCTGAATCTGTGTTCTTCTGCTGATTTGGAGGGGTGAAGTTTTACCTTCCCACAACTTGCTTCTAGCTGAATTTCAGTGGCCTAATGCAGCACCATATGAGATAGGGTTATATTCCTATTTATTTTAAAATGAGCTCTTATCCCACACTGGGGGAAATGGGTGCATTTTAAAGAGTTGATGGGGATTTGAAAATGACTTTTCTTTAATTACTTAAATGTGGATATGGTTTCTAATTTAACCCAAGACACTCGTAGGCTGCAAAAGAACCTATAGTCTACTCCTACTGGGCTGGGGGGAGGGAAAGAACCCCATCTTCACTTCTTAATTTCTCTGAGGTCTAACATGTCAAACTAAAAATGTTAGGAAGCTTAAGTAATGGAAACCAAAAAAAGCAAACAACCTTGGATTACATGTCCCAAAGCATGTTAATAATAGCTTTCTGGAGGACTGCAGTGGCTTTGCCTCAATGTTTATGCAGAAGGATCATTCCAGACATCTGTATGCTTTTGGCTGAAATAAGCAGGTTCTTGAAACTACAAAAAAACAAAAAACGTTTTTGTCTCCCTCCACCCATACTATGTGGGCCCCACCTTCAATAGTTCTTTAAAATCTTCTCAAGGTGCAGCAACAGTCAAAAAGAGTAACAATGTTAGGAACTATTAGGAAAATGTTATGTCCCAATATAAATCCATAGTACACTCACACCTTGATTGTTCTGGTCGCCTCATCTCAAAACGATACAGAGGAACTGGAAAAGGTTCGCAGAAGTGAAATAACAACTTCAAGGGGCACAGAGCAAGAAGACCAGTGCAAATGTTCTTTGACGAGATAATCACCTATTTCATAGAGGTTTTTTGTTTAAATCTGCATAATGAATGAAGGTACCTCCCCAGTTGAATCACAGAAACTGGAAGGGACCATGAGAGGTCATCGAGTCCAGTCCCCTGCACTCATGGCAGGACCAAGTACCCCATTAAACCATCCCTGACAGGTGTTTGTCTAACCTGCTCTGAAAAGCCTCCAATGTAGGAGATTCCACAACCTGCTGAGGCAACTGCTGACTGCCACTGTGAAACTGCTTTTGTTTTGCAGAGATGGAAGGGGTGGGTTTGGGGTTTTTTTAAGGGCACACAAGCTAATTTAGTAGTTGCATTGATGGTTGGACTGATGCAATGCCTATGTACAAAGCAGAGGTCAGTACGAAGCATTTCAGACAACTAAGTCTTCAATGAAAATAACGTTAAGTTTCCGTATGCTTTGCTAACTTCATTTTAAAAGGCTCTGAAACATGCTTATGATAAAAGACAATATTAAAACCAAAAATATCTTTTATTTCACATAAAAACTGACAAGATCATGCTATGAAAAATAACATTTTGACAATAAACATCTGCATCGATACAACTCATCCTAAGAATCCAACCTTCTGGCGTGTCGTTCCCAGACTCTCTTCTTTCTCTAAGGTCTTCTGTAGCGCAATGTGCAAGGTTTTGCCTACCTTTTTTCCTGTCTGTGGTACAAAGAAAGCAAGACAAAGCTCAGGCATACAATTAGCAGGAAGAGAATTTATGTGGAACACTTCCCCTTGTCAACCATTTTCCCCCTTTAATGATTACTATAAACCAGCTGTTGCAAACAGCGTATCTGAACTAAGACAAACTGCAAATGGGGGATTCTTAAACTTGCCCCAAAAGCGTTGGAAAAAACCCTCCAAATCAGTTGTTTAAAGCAGGGGCAAGTGCTGTACTTCTTCACAGCCAGGGGGCCAGATTCCCTAGTATAAGTCTGCCCCTCTGGGCAGGCAGGAGCCTTAAAGGAATTAAATTGTTTGTAAATGTTCCTTTGCAGCAGGGAACTCTCCAATGGCATAAACCCAGTAGCACCAACTCCTGTACCAGCCTTCTCCTCCATACTTCTAGTATAGGAGACATGCTGAAAGAGGAAACACCTGGGAGGAGTCTGCATTGAACATCTATGGGCAAAAATCTTTTAGGCCTCTTTTGGCAGTGGTTAGATCAGAACTTCCCCTAGGATTCTTTAATAGAGAAAGGCCTGGCTGGCACCTGATCATGGAACCATAACATTCCCTGATGCCCTATGCAGAGAGAAATCTAGCCCACTGTCCTTAAAGGTCCATAGGCTGTTCAAGCTGTGGGTATTGAATAGAAACTATGAGCAAGTAGTTTGTTTGAAGGAAGCTGCTCCGCACTTGTGTAACTAGAGATCCATAAAACTACCTAGCACTTATTTGGGGTAAGTCCCAGCACTAGGGTGAGGCTGGGGGGAAGGGGAGGATGAAACCTTAAAATGAAGCAGCTCCTCTAACCAAGGAGCTGTGCTATTTATTGATGAGATACTACAACCTCTCCCTCCCCACTCATGCACAGCAGCATCAGGAAGAGCATCTGGAGCAAACCTGGGAGAGATGGCCACTGATCAAAACTCTCATGGAGGGAGGGTGCAGAAGTTGCTGCTACAATTAATGGGCTGAGAGAATAGCTGCAGTGGTGTTCTGCAGTTCCAAGAGGGATGAATAAGTATTCTGCTCTGGCCCCCACCTCCAGTTATTGCCCTTGTAGAGAAGAGAAGTCCAGGAAGAGGTGTTAACTATGGCAACTTCCCAAAGCTGAACCATTATACTGCTTTCTTAAACGTAATGTAGGGGCTTAGATGTCTGGTTACCCCAACATTGACAATGCAGAACATTTTCTGGGCTGGAGCCAATCTATGGGCAAGCAGGGGTTAGGAAGCTGTTCCATTTCACACAGTCTGTGCTTTTTTGGCTTTCTTTGTTCCATCTCTTCCCCAAACAGGCTGCTGGGTGTCACTGGTCCTGTTTCCAACCCCCAGCCAAAGAAAGCATTTTTGCTTTTCCCTCCTCCCCTTTTCTTGTTTATTTCACTGAACTGCATCACCCCTTTGGATAAGGAGAGATTTCCTTAAGACAGGTGAGGGTAACACGACACACTCAGCTACTGGGTTTAAGTTTCACTTTTTATATTGTCACAGGAATCAATACAATGACGTCTGAGCTTTTGTAAATCTGGCCCTAAATGAGGTAGATGCCTAACTGCATTTTTTTCAATGGGAGTTAGGCGTCTAACATACTTTTCTATTAGGCACCTATCTCGATCATTGGGTGCCTAATATCTTTGAATAATCTGATCCTTGGTGCATAGTTCTTTAAGTGTGCAAAGATCGGCTAGACCAACACCAATAAAAACACACCTCTGAGGCAATTACGATCTTGATTGTACAAATGGGCACACCGAGGCAAAGGTGAAATGATCTGGCCCAGAGCAAACAGCAGCTCAGTGTTAAAGTCAGAGTTAATCTTGGCTCTAAATTACACCAAGGGAAAGTGAAGAGTTACACAGGCTTAGTGTGTCATTTCCTCTTTAACGGTTTGTTTTCAAAGCTGGCTCCAATTTCTTCATTCCTCAGTGGAGCTGGCCAGGATTTTTTTTGACAAAACCTTGTTTTACTGGAAAAAGCCTACTTGTCAAAACTGGTATGATCCTGCAAAAAGTTGCAGTTTTGACAACTGTGTCAGGTCTAGCATGGAATTGGGGAGGAGAGGTGGAAGAAACGCCCCCAGAATAGCTGTTAGCCTTGTGATTAAAGCACTCTCCTTAATGCGAGAAACCCAGGTTTAAGTCTCTGCTATAGCTGAGTGAGGGCATAGGCTTGAACCTGAGTCTCTTACATCTCAACCAAATGCCGTATTCCCTGAGCTATTAATTCTGGGACTAGTGGGTCTCAGTTTTCTCATCAATGCTTCAAAATGTATGTTTCATCCCAATGCAAAAAGGGAAAGGTTTCTGAAATCTCAAATTTTCACAGGATGAGAGAGACATTTCTATCTTTGTTTCTCATCAACGCCCTGTTTATGCCAAATGTGAAGGTTTCAAAAACAAGACAATTTTCAGTTATAGTGCAAATGAAATATAAAGCATGTATACAAAATTCATTTGTTATACACTTCAAGGCCAAGCCTGGGCCGGAGAAATTTCAGCCCAAAAGGGAAGCTTTTGAGATGGTCCTAAAGGATGGATTTAAAGTGAAATTCCCAAGTCAATTTAAACTATAGCCATCTACACAGTATTTCTTTGTAAATATTTTTACAGAAGGAAGGAAAAAAATCACATCAGCCAAAGGACGGATGTAAAGATAAAATTAAAACATGAAAGGTATAGTAGGACTGTAACAATGATTATCAAATAAGTTAGTTATATGGAAAAACAAGGGATGCAAATTAAAGAACATGTATGGTGAAGAACCAATTCACAAGCTCCAGTTCTGTTGTGTGGTAACTGCTGTATGTTAAGAGTTTCATTTTCCTTTGAGTTTCAATTGAACTGTGTTTATGATGTAAACCTAGGATCTGTAAATAATGCTAGTCACTTTACCTTTGAAGAAGTTTTGCTAATATAACATTACGCTACAGAAGAAAATCCAGAATACTGCAATGTCAGAGGGGACATCCAAATCTTTTTGCATAAGTGAAATTTATTCCCATAAGAAGTTGCCTCATCTTCTACAAGTTGCTTTTTGCTCCTAAAGATTTAATATCCCTCTAATTCATGCCCATATTGCAATTTTTCACATGCTCAAGGTCCACCTCACCGTTATGAGAGTCAAAGCTGCTAGTCAGCACAGCTTACCTCCATCATCTCAAAGATACTTTCAGGATCAAGACTGCCTTTCCCCAATTTCTTCATGCATGTAAGTGTACCTCTGTTGGTCACAGAAAGCAGAAGGCTGGCCAAGGAACATGCTTCTTCTTGAAGGGTAGCATCAACCACATGCCTACACCCAATCTGCAGAACCAATGACATTTTACTTTCAGATTCTTTTGTAACCAGATCATTATGAAAAACTCCATATTGAGAGGTGGAGTTGGAATGCTGGAGGTGACTCCACCAAACCATTAACCTGTCAGCTTATCTGTATACAACAATCCTCAAATACTGTCTGATCTTTGATTTTGCACATATACTAAGTCAGTGGTTTTCAAACCATGGGTTGGGACCCAGTACTGGGTCGCGGCACTCCCTGCTGCCACCACCAAAGACTGGAATGTATTGCTGAAAGATGTAATTGTTGGGTCATGGGCAATAATGATTGTTTGTAAACTGGGTCCTTAGAACAGAAGTTTGAAAACCCCTGTACTAAGTCATTGAAGATATGTTGGTCATTAAATACAGCTCCTTTGATATAGCGCAACATTACTATGTGTGCATGCATATACACAGACTAGGTACATAGGATAAATCAACATCTTTGGCCATATCACCCCCATTCGGACTCTTAATTCATCCTCATGGAAATTAAGCATTCCAAACATCTGGCAATAGCAAAAAGCTTTAGAAATCAATTTGCTACCCCCAGAAAAATCTCAAACTAAAAGAAATGTATAAACTCCTACAGGCTTACTTTGCTTAATGTGATGATACAGGGGACGTTATCCACATTAAGTCGAATGCAGTCATAAGGGTCATCAGAGAGCTCAATCTCTTTTGATCCTTCGTCATCCTCCAAAACACGCACTTTGGGTATCCTATTGAAACAGAAGCATATGCAAAACTTACTGGATATTACTTCGCCACTCTCCAATCTGTTATTTGGGCCTGCCCCATTCCTAGAGAAAATAAAGCTGTTAGTCCTCCCCTTCCTCAATACTTTATCAGCAACCCCTTTCTTTGAAGACTTTTACAAACACACCTATTGTTCATACTGAAAGATTTTAGTCTTAATTCTAAAGAATGCTTCTGATTTTTATAAAAAGACAGGTTTATTAATGTTAATTTGTGTGTGTGTGTGTGTGTGTGTTTAAAACACATCAGCAAGTATGTAAACAACTATACATTGTCAGGGCCTGGAGGGGGAAACTCCTGCTCACATGACAGATATTTAAAAGTTTACTTTAAAAAGTTACTAAGTTTCTTGTTACAGTTACACAGCTACACTGTGCAGCAGCTGTAAAACCATGCGGTGTTGTCATCCGGGGTCTACGGCTGGCAACCTCTCTGGTTCTGCTGCTGCTTATATAGCTTTACCAAGCAGGAACAGAGTTAAGCTAACAAGGGTTGGATCTTGTTTCTGCAAAGCTATACATAATCCTGTGGGTGACAGTGACACTCATGCCAAGTGTAGACTGCTGCTAACATTTGGAAAAGTTATGCCCAGAAGTAGAAATGAGCAATGTTATTCAAGGATGAATGAGACTATTGGGAGAAGGCTAGAGTGGCAGAATCCTTCCCTCACCTTTTTCCCTCAGCAGTTGAGAGATTTTCCTCTTTGTAGCAGTCAGGAGGCTCTACTGCAGAAGAGGTAGATATGAAAAACTAGAGCCATCAAAGCAGGATCCCAAGAGGGGCTCTGACAGAAATCCCAGCATCCTCTATAAAAGCTGTGGTCTTTGGGGCTTTAATGTCTCACAAAGATACTGTTTTAGCTGGTTGGGTGCTCAACCTTCAAATTTCACATCTACCTATGGCTACCAGCTTAAGACCTTCAACTAATGTCAAGAAATATACCATCAACTTTTCAGTCCCTGTGCTAGACATCTTCCAAGTAGAAATCACCCCATCACACACCTGATCACGTTCATTACTGCTATCAGCCACAGCAATGAAAATCAAGAGGCCCAAGTTTGGAGAAGTAATATATAGGATGCGATAGCCCTGTACAGGTGACTGTTTTAGGACACATTCATTACTCCCACTTAGGAGAAGCCTAAGAGAAAAATGAATTCTCAGCTACTTTTCTTTAGAACAGATTTTACACCTTAATGAAAAGGGACTATATATATATACACTTTCCCCTAACTCTTTGTGCATGAAGTAATGCCTGATATCTTTAATATCAGTAATGCCTGAGATCTTTTAATTACTTGAAATGTGAATGTGAAGGATAAGTTTCTATATTTTAACAGTTGTCAGAAGTATAGAACAAGAATTGCTACAAGCTGGCCATAATATAGGCACAGAATGTATGAATTCCACAGAAATGATAAATATAGGATTCCCATGGACATGAATAAAAGATCTCTTGGAACAGCTCTTAGATAATTATTTGCTTTATTTTCCCTGCCCATAAAGGGCCAGTCAGTCCTGCTGCAATTCCAATGGATTGCACTGATGTAAGAAGGCAGATTCCCCTTAGGGATGAATATAGCAGGAAAGCTCTTACTTTGCAGGCTAGAAAAAAAGATCTTCTCCCATTTCTACACACTTTCCTTGAAGATATAACACACTTCAGTGCATCTCTGAAAAATTAGCTTCAGTATCTGGATGGCATCGAACAGCAGTGTTTGTTTATATTAATACTTTCACAGCATAGGTTTGTGTGTTAAATTAGACTAGAGACTTTTTATGCATTTTGTAAAACCTTGTAAAGTAAAATATCTGGAGTCATCTAATGAACATCTTTTCCTTATCAGAACAAAGGGTTTGTTTTTTTGTTTTTTTAATCTATAGAAAACTATTTTAGCTGTGTGCAGTTAACATTGAGTCGTAGTGGCAATTGTTTCATAACAGCTTAGACATTTGGAGAGAGAAGAGGCATATTCCCCGCAGAACACTGACAAAACAAAACTTCAAAAATAAACAGAGGGCAACCACTTTGTAGTCTTACATAACTCGCTCCAAAGTACTGTATAGAGTTATAAAATACAATGAGACAAGGTGTTTCCAGCTGAAAACAGTTAACATTTTATTAAAAGTGAGACATGGGAAGAGTTAGCCGGTTATATACTGAAAGGCTGTTCCAGGTGACATGGTATAAAGGTGGAGGTTTTGGAGCCAACATTGACAGGTTGTTTGGAGGGATATGAGCAGAGCAGTGCTGGACAAGCAGAGAGAGGCAAGAAGGTTAAAATCAAGTCCACAGAAAGCAATGTTTACCCTTCTCCTGAATTGGAAGTGAAAAGCAATGTTTAAAGATGGCAGCGACAGTCACGTAATGCTGGAGTTTCAAGAGCTAGTATTTCGAAAGGCCCTAGAGGAAGAAGTTGCAACACTCGAGGCAAGAGGAGATCTTGTTATGGACAAGAAGAAAGGCAAGAGAACAGCATGAAGCAGGCAGGCAGAGAATATTAGGAAGAAGTTGGGAGGTGATTACAGCCACCTTGGTAAAAAAGCAAAAAGCAGAACAGATTTTTGCAGGACCAAGGGCATTCCTGGAAAGCATCAGATTCCCCAACCCCCATGAAAAGCCTTCTCTCCAAAACCCTGACTAAGCAAATGATAAATCTCATCATACCATTTTTGTGTACGGCACTTATTTGTTGCGTTCCTACAATAGTTAAAGCTGCAGAAGGTTCACGAGTGCAGAACCTGCACAGCTGACACATTAGCAGTGCACTCAGCTCAGTGCTGGAGGTCAAGAACCATCACCTGCCAAACTAGCTTTACACCTGCAAGTGGGCTCTACTGGCTCCTAACACTAATTCCATCACTAGCATGGTGTCGGGGAATGGACAGAATGACACACCTACCGTCAAAACAATGACTGTTCTCAGTTACAAGGGCCTAAAGTCACAATTTATCTAGCTTTTGCCAATGGTACAATTATGCATATGCCACATTACTCAGAGCTGTGATTTAGCATATACAATTATTTTCACATTTATGCAGGAACCCGAGGGGTCTTGTTCCAGGCCCAAACCTCTGGGGATTGTATTCGAAAACACAATGCAGGAAACAACGGGACAAATTCATCCCTGGCATAAGTATGTACACCTGAACAGTGCCCTAAGTGCCTTTAGATACATACAAAGTACTAGAGCTGAATGAATACGATTCGATGAATCATTTAAACCTGTCTGAACAATACCAAAGTTAAGAATAATTAAATATGCCACCATCTTGGATTCCTTAAGCCTAAAAAGAGGAGTCCCCTTAAGGATGATGGAAGCTACACAAGCTTGGTTTTAAGGATACAATTATTCCTCTACAAGGCTGAGACGGGCACTTGAGAAAAAGCTTTTGTAAATTCAAAAATGTTGGCAGCTAGTACAACCTAATTTGGATTCCAGGTTTCAATCCAAAGCACGTCTTTTTAAAGCTGGATAATAAACCTTTGAAAACAGGTTTATAATGGAAACCTGGTCACAAAATGACTTTGAAGCAACAAGTAATATAGCTATAAATTCAGAATAGGTCAGTTTTAATGGTCTGGTATTGATTAAAAAAATACTCCAGTTATTCTTTTTAAAAACTGCTAACGTGACTGAAGGGATATTTTTCTGGTGAGCAAATAGCTGTTGTAGGAAAAGCTTACGTAGCTTGTAAAGAAGTAAAAATCTGAAATTAAGTAAAAGGGAAGGAAAGAATGACTGGGCTGCACAGTGCACTAGTCTTTCACATCTGAAGGCCAGAGCTCGAATTCTTAATTCACAAAAGTGAGTTTGATGGTTTCTTCATTTCCCTTCCCCTCCCCTCCCTCCAAGACAGCTCTTTTCAGTTCTCACTGGAGCAGAGAATGCTAGTTGCACTAAAGTGAAATAAGCAGGACTGTTGTAGGTCGAAACAGAAGAGTATTGGCAGTGGCCTGTGGAGAATCTTGGGTAGTGTTTGCCCACATGATTCCAAACTCAAGTCATTAATTTCTCACGTTCGTAAGTGTGATGAAGCTAACAAATGCTAGATGAAAGGTATCTTTTTAAAAGGCACTTTTTTGAAAGGTCCATTAAAGCACGCACTGAGTGCATAACGTCTTCCAACATTCGCTCGTAATAAACTTTTTCCTAATCCAGTGCAGTTCTAATTTTCATATACCGTGTCCCTTAAAATAGGACTTCTGTTTAAAATACATTTTAAAAGCCCAAATATCTTGTAAATAAAGTACAACATCTGATCTGAAAAAGAACCAGGGAACAGCAGCTGTTACAAACTAAACTTAGACTAACAATATCCAGGCAGCTTTCCCATAAAATAATTTGCAACATTTTTTCACCCTTAGCAAGTTCACAAGTCTTTGGCAGCTTTCCAGTGTGTGAGACTATAACTTTTAATGGATTCCACATTAAAGGAACACTTTACTCCTTAAAAAAAAACAAAAAAACCCACTGTAGAGAAGTTGATTAAAGCAGGAGACTGTTCAGTAAAATACGCCCAGGAATGGAATTATGGTCTCAATCTCCTCACCACTATCCCCCATGGCTGGGTATTATAGGGCCACCGTCTCTCGAATGGCCCCTTCCACTGTGTTAAGGACTTGTGCTAAACAATCTGTTCCAGCTTGTATTTAGCTGAGATACTCCAAATATGCTAGAAAGTTTTGTTGACGCAAGATACAGCAATGATAAAGAAGTGCTATAATTACAATGCTTGTGCCTGCCCACACAGCACCTACTGTGTCACTGAAAGGCACCCACTGTGAGAGCAGTGCAGTGTGGGTAGCTATCCCAGTGTGCAACTCACCACCTTCTGCCACTAGGAATTGTGGGAAGGAGGTGAGGTGCACAGTGCAGCAGGGGTGCTGGCTCAACATCCCATGATGCAATGATTTCCATTTCATCATTCATTGCATTCCTGGCAGTGTTTCGTGCCATTTTTCAACAGCACCAGTTTCCTGAGCGCCTGACGTCTCTGTCTGAATGGCTGGATCCTGCACTGCTCTCCACTGGTAGCGTTCTGAACACTTCACAGCTGGTCATGCAGTAGCTCCCATATGGAACTGGAATCCAAGGCACTTGATCTGCTGTGCGCCAGGCAAACAAATGACGCTGGATTCCTGTTTGCATTCACGGACCGTGCACAGCGCACCACCCCTTTTGGGCGTATGAAACAAGCACTGAGTGGTGGAATCACAACATTAGCAGGTCTGGGATGACAAGCTGTGGCTGCAGAACTTCTGAATGCACAAAGCCACCTCGATGGAACTCTGTGCACAACTCGCCCCTGCCCTGCAGCTCAAGGACATCAGAATGAGAGCTGCCCTTTGGGTGGAGAGGTGCATGGCAGTTGCCATGTGGAAGCTACTGGTCAGCCACTGATCAGGTTGGAGTCAGGAAGTCCACTGCTGGGGCTGTACAGGGTCATTAATCGCATTCTGCTACAAAGGACTGAGTCTTGGAAATGTGCATGAAATGGTGGACGACTTGGCAGCAGTGGGATTCCTTAATTGTAGCGGGACAACAGATGGCACGTATATCCCAATTTTGGCCCTGGACCATCTTGCAACAGAGTACATTAATAGGAAGGGGTACTCCTCTACGGCAGTGTTCTCAACCTTTTGCAGGTCACAACACACTTGGGGGCAGATCGCAACCCTACAGGACACACCAGCCCACCCCCACCAGGCCAAATCCAGCCATCTCCCCAGCTCTCTGTGACACACTTATCACTGTGTGGCAACACAGTAAAGTCCCTCAACACAGTGGTTGAGAACCGCCGCTCTACGGTACTGCAGGTGCTTGTGGACCACCGAAGGCACTACACTGACATCAACATGGATTGGTCAGGGAAGAAGCATGATACACACATCTTCAGGACACTGGCCTGTACAGAAAACTGCAAGGAGGGACTGTCTTTCCAGTCTAAAAGATTCCAATGCCTATAGTGATCAAGGGAGACGCATCCTACCTCTTACTGCCTTGGTTCCTTATAGAAACGACAAGGCTCTAGCTCTGCACTAGAGTGATGGTTTGACTCCATAGCCTTTAGGTGCCCAGGCTACAGCTCCTCTATTTTCACAGGGTACTTGAGAGGTGGCAAGCGCCGATAGCATCCATTGACTTTCAGCTCATCTTTAAAGGGATGACAAGTTAACAATTACCATGCTCTTTCAGTCTTGTCCAAAAAGCATCCTTGTCATGAAAGAAGACACCTGCCCAACAGAAACTGGACTGAAATCATTAATTCATTTCAGCTGGATGTGAATGATGAGCTTTGTATCTGGATGGAAGTTAACCTACACATCCAAGGCTTAACTTTTGTTTTCAGATTTAAGCTTTAAAAGTGCTCAGCTTGCAAAAAGTATTCATCCTCCCCCAAAATTAAGATCTGTGTCTTACCTTGTATTAAAGAGAGCTGCCTTCACTGCAATAGAGATTGCATCAAAGAGGTTGCCACCACATTCCAATAACTGAGAGAAAAGACAAAAACCATAAGCTATTACAAGAAAATCATTACCTGAATAGTTTTGACACTAAAAAACTTTCTATATTTTATTATACCCAACATTACCTATGATGGCCAGCTGACTATAGTATATCAGTTTCTTTACAAAGTTACACTTCAACATGAATGCTTTAACTTTAAAAATCCATCAAATATGCCCAGCACAGCTCGGTGATTACAAGCTGCAGTGGAAAGGATTTTTAGACGAACATACATTACCACTCTCCCTATTTGAAAGACTCCGAAACTTTCATTGAAAATTGAAGTGGGAAGATTGAAAATAAACATGTGAAATGCAGGAAGTTTTCAGTCAGCTGTAGTTCTAGCAATAATTAAAAATACCCCTCTGAATAAAACAATTATAGTATTCATTCAGAATCCACGTAATTCTTCTTCTAAAAAAACACATCATAACAAACATAACAAAGCACTTGCCCTCATCTTAACAGGAATGCATGGATGCTTCTCTGCTACATCAGCCGACTCAGCTCATGTGAAGATAATGAAGTAAATTTCACAGTTAATGACTGTGAAATACGGGCCATGTAAGTCAGTACTGAAAACTAAAAGCCCATGAGAATGAACTGTAAATTAACTAAGGGCTATATTTCAGACTCATTACTAGCAAGTACAAGTACAGGCTGATGACAAAAGTGAAATCAAAAGCTAACACAAAGAGTGATCAAGTTATGGCTATGAAACAATTGCTGGATACCGAGCAATTAGCCTGCCACTTTCAGTAGTTATTGGATTTTACTGGATAATTGCAATAAAACACTATGTTCATTAAAACAAGAAAGGGGTGTGCCTGTACTGTAGTTAAGGTTATGTTCAGACCTCCTATATAAACCTTTATTATTTGTATTGCAGCAGCTCCTAGAGGCCAGGGTACAGCAACATTTTCTAAAAAGTATCTTCTAGACTAACATTCCAGACAGGGTGAATTTTTGTTTGTTTCATTTGCTTAACTCTAACGTGTGGGAAGAAAAAAAGTCATCCTTTCTTCTGCAAACCACAATAAACTCAAGAGTGGTTTAAAAATGAAACGGCTTATCTCTAGCTGTCCTTAAGGAAAAATCTCCAAATTTGGAAAATATTTTGAAATATAATAGTTAGTAGTGACTGAAAAACCCCTTCCATGGAGGCTCAACAGGAAACAGCTAAGATTTTAACAGAGCCTAATGGAGCCTTCCCATATGTATGGTATGTTGTAAGAGGTGGTAGAACTGCACACCCTCCTTCTCCCTATCCAGTATGACAGACTGCTGGGGCAATTTGTGTGAAGATAACTATAAATGTGTCAAACACCTGACAAAAGCCTCCTAAAAGCCTGTCTTTAACATCAGCAACAAAAGAAACCCGTGGGTGTGAAAAGACTACAGATCCATGATTTAGGGTGTTTCTGGATTCATGCCACTGTTCTACAGATAATGGAATTTTTTACATTTAAAAAAATAAAAGATATAATTATTATTTCTTCTGAGACCATTGCTATCAACCAGAGTATTAGCCAAGAGCTCCTGAGTAGTTTCTGCATTTGTATTCTATATAATTAACTTCTTTCGGTTGAGTCTACTGAACATTGACAGTTGACTGTGTAACCAATTAAGTCAAGTCACAACTATGCTGGAGATAAAATACTGGGTACTATAAAAATAATCTTTCTTTTTAGATGAGTGACTTTGCATTAACACATGTTACAGAAATCTCTTCTCCTTTTGCACCTGAAGTTGCATATACCTTCAGATCAGAGCTGAAAGTCAGACACTTCTGTGGAATTATGAATGGTTCTATGGATGGCAATAATAGAGCAAGAGTCCACTGAAGTCAGAGATCTTTCAGAACAAGTATTTTAGTAATAAACAATCTATGTCAATACTGCAGCTTTGTTTATGTTTACCAAATAATTGAGGTTCCCAGTGCTACTCTTCCAAAATAGCACTTCATTTTCAATTAAATGATGTTAGGTTCTGATGATAAACTGGCTGCTGAGACTGTAACAAACAGCACCAGGACACATCTAATCACTCTATACTGCAGTTAGTCACAGTAGGCACCATCTCTACTGCAATTAGTCTAATGCCTTTAAAACATAATGGATTTGTGTTTTCATACATCATTTATTTAGGTCTCTGCATTCCAAATGTTGTTTGTTAACACAGGCTTATATTTGGGCTTTGCAACTGTGCTAATCACTGAGCTTTACATCTTCAAAGCACTGTACAAACATGAACTAATCCACCTGTTGGAAGTAGTTATCACTTATTACTCATTTTACAAATAGGGAAATATTGATTTGTCCACGTCATACTATCAACGTCAAAGTTGAGAAGAGAACTCAGGAGTTCCTGCCTCCCAGGCCTGTATACAAATTTGTCTGTCTCTCTGTACATTATTGGGATTCAGCAACACATTAGGTTAATGTCAGACAATGAACATAATTGGGGGGGCAGAAGAGGGGAGAGACAGCCCCATCACATCTATATAAAGCTTTTATTCTGTTCCAGGGATCCATCACCAATAATAGTGTAAAACAAGATAGCAGGTCTGGGCAGTTGTTAGCCACCTCCCATTTTGCCACCCCCCAGCATTATAGTGAGACATGGAGATGCAATGATATTTAAAATGTGTACATCATTATTAAACTTCTAATTTTTTTTTAAAACAGTCTATAGTTCAGTGCCTTGAGGACTCCCTTGAACTTAAGGTTACGTCTCATTTGAGTAACTTACCAACACATCAACATAGAGAACCCAGCAATGCTCTCTGGGATTGATACAGAGGGATTTCAAGTCTATGCTGCTCCCATTGCTAAATATTCTGTACAGTGTATTTACTATCTCAGTGCCAAGCTCTTCTCCTCCCCGGCCTTCAAATTCAGGAGTGGCATTTGCTGAACTGGATGGGGGAAAAAGAAAATAAATACTTTTCATTTCTCAAGCAGCTGTTACCCAAGAAACTCAAAGCATTTCACAAACAGTAAGCTCACATCATAGCAAAGAAGGTATTATTCCTATTTTACAAGTGTATAAGAGAAGCACTGGAAAGTGAAGTGGTTTACTTGGAGGTAACATATAAAATTACCATCAGAGCTGACAAAAGAATACAGAAGTTCAATATCTGCTTTAGCTACCAGATTGCACTATATAGTTCTTTGACTTTCTGCAGAAATTAATTACCTCTGCCTTTCATGGTAAAAATGAGAAAATTACAGTAAATTCCCAACAGTTAACAATACAGCCTGTTAAAGATGAATGGAACAAAAGACTACAGTGAGAAGGACACTTGAGGGTGAGGGAGAAGAATAGGAGCGGGAGATAAGACAAGCAAGAGGGACTTTTTAGAATGGCGAGACTACATGACCATGATTGGTAATTTCTTTACTGGATGCTCTTATGCAGTTGCTTACAGACAGCATCTCGTTATCTCAGGAAGTGACTCCAACTAAAGGATATCTTTTTTTAAAAGTATCAGAGAAAAGAACGAAGCCTTCATTCTCCTATATAACTTCCCATTTATAGGCAGCCGGATAACAAAAGGTTAAGCACATAAAGGCAGCATGCCTATTTAAAAAAAAAAAAATCCCCAAACATTCTGATTCTACTTTATTATATAGAGAATGTAAAAAACAATCCCATGACACAGACCAGTTGTAATAATTTGGTCTACAAGCTTACTCTAATTGTGAACTCAACTGTGGGAAAGTATACAAAATGTTTCAATCACAATGATAAATATTGAAGGGAAAAGGTGAAAAAGAGAGGAAACAGAAATAGCCTAAATAAGGCCTACCAGTACAAGTTCAAAGACTGTGTGAAGATCAGACCTGGTAAACGAGAGAGGCATGGGACCAGAGTCAGTAAACCAAAATTGTTGGGCAGGAAATTAGGCCTAAGTGTAGGACAATATAATGAGCAGGGGCTCTTCTGTTCACCATTTCTTTTGTGGTACTCAAAAAGAGACTTTGGGAGAAAGCTGGTCATCATTGTACTTAGAGATTAAAAGGAGGGAAAGGAACAAGCTTCCCCACCCTAGTCTCCTGGACTCTTTACATCTGGCACGATACCATTTTGCCTTCAACATAATCTTGAGCGATAACCCGACCAGACCGGGCCAAAGAAGCAGCCAAACAATTTTGCTACTTTCACCATCTTTGACTACGTCTTGAAAACCACCTGGGACAAGAGACTTTGTCACAGACACCCTTGGCCCTTATGTAGCCATTTCCTTGCCCACCGTATTTCTTTTTCCTCTCTCTTCCTTTGCCTTCTGTTTAATAAGAGTCTGCTTTAGCCAGCCATGACTGTGTATTTTGCAATACTGCTGGGAGCCTGTGACCAGAAAAAGGCAACACTGTACAAGGTGGCCTGGTCTCAGACTGGTGGGTACGGCTGTGTGCTGAGCCTACGTTTTTCCAGCAGTGAGATTGCAAGTGAAAGTCAACATCAGAAACAGAAGCTGCATTTTCTATCTTTGCTGCCACTGTCTGTGCGTGTGTCTGTCCGCGGCCATGCCTAGGGAATAAGATCAGACTTCAATAAGAACAGCTCCAGCTCACCTCAGCTAACTTACCTTTTCCCATCTAAAACTGTCAAATAAGCAGGGTGTCCTTTTAAAATCTCCAGAGAGAGAGAAAGGAAATAAAGGACATTGCTAAAAATGAAATACTTAATGTTACATTTCAAACGCTTTAATTCTTTTTCCTTTTTCCTGTTCCTAATAAAGGCAGGATGTTTTCATTTGCAGATGTATAAATGCCCCATTGTAACAAGATTACACAATTAATGATGGACCAACGTTATAATCCCATGAAGAACTATAATCCAATTTAAAAAGAGCCTTCCTTATCTCCAGAATTATTAAATTACATACCAACAAAGGGCTCAATACAGCAAAAATCTCTCTCATTTAAGTCAGTGGAACAACTCATGTAAACACGACCACAAAAATCAAACCCAAATTTTGCTTATGGAGAATTATTCACATCTCCTAATATACCAGATATAGATGCTATTTTTCTGAAAACTGTAATATTTACTTGTATTCACTCAGAGTCAAATGCTGAAATTTTTACTTGGACAACAGGAGTTTTGTCAAGGTAAGAAATGCTAGATTTGGGATATGTCTATACTATAGCCGCTACAGAAACGCAGCTGTGCCTTGTATTTCCACAGCATAAATGCTTCCCTACAATGATGGAAAAGCCCCTTCTATCAATGTAGCTAATCCATTTTCTAAAGAGGCAGTAGCTAGATCAACAAAATTTTTCCTTTTACCTACCTGCTCATCCATTCCAGGGGCGTGGTGTCGAAACTATAGCTGCTCAGGGAAAGAAATTTTTCACAGCCTTGACCAACGTATTTAGGTCTATCTAATTTTTAATAGTGGACCAGGCCTTAGAGAATTTGATCTGGATAACTGTGCCACTGAATTTTATTGCACCTTAATCATTTTATTAACTGCAAGAGATTGAGCCAAATTCTGCACTTAAAATGTAGATGGACATAGCCACATTGCTTCCAAACACATGGTAAATGCTGCCACCCTGTGGTCAGTGGATATCACAATAGAAATATTTTGAAATACTTCACCCACTGTACAAATCTCAGAAGGAGAGTCCAGAAAATCTTTTTTGTGGAACACAAAAAGACCTAGTAAGGACCAAAGGGAGCATACCATTCTTATTCCAGAATAAGACTTCAAATAAGATCTCAGAATTTAATAGCTCTCAGCCATATACTATGAAAATCAAGACTTTGTAGAGAATCCAATGTAAGGAAGTCTCCACCACACACCAGCTGTCCATGTCAGAACTCCTGAAGTTATAGGTTCAGTGTTCCCTTTTGAACAGTTTTGATATCTCATCTCCCACTGACATCTATCCACCTGCCCGTACAAGACTCAGTTAGTAGACCTTAAGAGTTTTCGTGATATGATTAAACAGGAACAAAGAAAGCTTCCAAGGACAATTTGCATATACAGAAGAGCTATTAACGAGTACATCATTTACTTCCACTAAAGAATTTAGCCTTAATTTAAAAGCAAACTCGGTTTCCACATTTTGATGGAATTTAACAGCTAATTATATGCACATCAGAATAAACTTACATTCCCAGTACATTGCGGTTGAGATTTTAGCTATGCGGAAGTCAAGAAATTCAGAGCTGGGGTTCCCAGAGCAACCTCAAATCTGTTTCCCTGAACTTTCATGTTACAAACCAAGCCTCATTAAATGATCTCATTACAGATAATGCAATTCCTGCAGCAAGTACGTACAAATTAACAAAATAAAGTATCTTAAATCAATGGTCTAGGCAGGAACACAATTTTAGCCTCTCTCCCCCCATTCACAGGCAAGTAGAATCACTTAGAACATTTTGCCCTCCTTTAAGGAGGAATG
The DNA here is from genome assembly GCA_007922175.1 of Pelusios castaneus. NCBI lineage: Eukaryota > Metazoa > Chordata > Testudines > Pelomedusidae > Pelusios > Pelusios castaneus. Next base: position 2,244,719 of record ML686024.1, on the reverse strand, counting down.
CTCATTATTTCCATCAGAAGTGAGAACAACATCTATCCAGAACTCTAATTAGCAGATAACACCCTGAACCTCTTAAAGTGCATTTACAACTTCGATAACCAAAACTGGCTGAAACAGCCAGATATCATGTGGCAATCTCCACAAGACTGATGCTGTAAATCCCTCCAAATGAAAGTGCTTCTATTCATAAAGAGTTTAATAAAAAGATACTTGACTGTTTTTAAGCCACATTCATCTAGCTCTCCATCCCATCCCTCCACTATGACCAGTTGCACGATCAGAGGTTCTCAACATTTTTAAAAAAAAATATATTCTTTCAAACTTCCCCTCTCCCCCTCCATCCCTGTTTTCTTAGAGAGCTCCCCTTCACACTGGAAATTCCCATTTTGTAATCTAGATGCAACTGGGGCCATTAATATATTGAGTCCAATAAAGGGGATTCTGCTAGTAAGTAAATCCGACCTCTGATCTTGTCTAATTGTACGTAGGCTAGGGACCTTTTAAAAGCACATACACTAATATTCACCAAGTTTGGCCACAATGTCTCAGCTTCATCATCAAAGTGTGCTAGAAGGCATTAGGACCACACATGCCTGGCTGTAATGCCACTCACTGAAATTTGGCTCAGTGATGGAGAATGGAGGAATGGTCAGCGCAAAACCAAGTGGCTTTGCCACTCAGAGTGGATGGCAAAGCTCACCACTCCTCCCTCCCCCCTAGAAAGTTTGCCTCATCCCCCAGGCGAAAGCCATTGTCTTACACCAAGCTTCATAGCTTTCGGAAGAGAAAAAATAAGTTTTATTCCTCTTCATATAACCACAGCTTATTATTAAAGTATTCAGATGACCTAACTGGTCAACCTGGAAACACAAATGCTACAAGACCTTCAGCGTCCATTTCTCGTGTTTCATTTATCAGGAGTCACTTGTATAGTACATGACCCATGACATCCGAAGAGAACATTTAAGAGCCTTACTGATGGCTGTAGCCACAAATGATCACAATATTGCAGAACTGTCCATTGGCTACAGGATGTTATACTGAAGAAATACCTGAAAAGGATGTAGCCCCTACATTTCTGTGCATGGACTAGTGAAATAGGTCCACCAGACCAGGAGGAGCCAAGGCAAGTCTTCCCTTCAAACTGGAGGAACTGGCCAGAATTTGGGACAAAGATATAATTTTCACCTCCCACGTTGCCAATTTCATTCTAAAACCAATATCCAGTGTGTGCTCTGAAAGTGTTAAAATGAATTTAACTGATGTGGGGATTATTTCTGGTAAGAACTCATACCTCAGACAAATGACAGGTTATTATGGCAGTCCCAAAATGAACAAGGCAATATTTCATGAAGTTATAAACACAGGAAAATCGTCAACTTTAAAAACAAAAACAAAAAACCACACAGCTATCCTGTTGATGTAGAAGCAGTCCAGTGTGTTACAGAGATCTAGGACTCCCACTCCCTACATTGCAGGATGCACAAGTCATTCTACTGATTTAGCGGGAAATGAACAATTTCTAACATCTTCTCTAAGTGCACCCAAATTACCTGTCCCAATGAGTGGCACTGTGCATAGCCTTCAAAGGATCTAAATGTTCCTTGTTCAGTTTAACAGAAGATAGATACATAATAAAGGGCCAGGAAAAAAAAGGTGGTGGTAAGAAATGGCATTTTCTGAAGAGAGTATGATCACACCACATATCCTTGGATGGCTAAATCAATTCTAGTAAACTAGTAGATTTTAAAATTTACAAGAAGCCCGGAAAGAATCTCAGATAGTAAGCACTGTAAGGAGAGTACCATCAGCCCTGTGGAAGAAATTCTTAATTTGAATAAAAGCCATATAAGAGACTTCCAAAATAACCTAAACCTAGTTGTAAAATTATGCACAATTACCACCATCTAGTGGCATCCTGAAAGTGTCATATGTTACAACTACTACACATATAACTGTATTGGTGTTACCATATTTGGGTATACTACACGTCACAGGAAAAAAAAGGCTTATACAAAACTTCCAAATTTTATTTATTTATTTTAAAAATCTTTCTGGCACCTAGATGTGTACATCCCCTGTGGACAGCTTGGGTATTTTGGAACTCAACATTCAGGTCTCCAGAGCCCGAGAACTAGGTAGACGCCAGCCCTTATCTAGTCTGTTAGTTTCTATGTTCTTACAAGGGAAATGGAATGGAGTAAAAGGGAGACTGAAAAAACTGGAATTCCCCAGTCTCAGACAATTCTTGCACTTCAAGTACTAAAAGCTGAACTACAGAAGACCTTCAAGTTCAGGGTTCCTTGCTGAACAGTAATGCTTCCAGTTTGGAGTGAAGAAGTCTACTAAATGTTTATAGATCTATCAAAACAACGATACCCACTTACAGTTCTTTATTTATATTACACACAGACAACAGAGCAGTTAACTCAAACCATGTCAGCATTTCTATTATCATATCTCTAAACCGCCTCTTCCATAATTGAAGTAGAGCTTGAGAAAGTACACCTAACATGCCCCATGCCCTCACCTAAATGGCGGTATGTGTAGTCCCTGATTACACGGAAGTGATGACTGACAACAATTACAGCAACCTGCTAATTAGGGCTCTTGGAATCCCTTTAGTTCCTTTAATAATTCTGCTAGCTGGAAAGCTGTCCAAAGTAATGCCTCATTTGGGTTCTAGCTCATGGAAGAAAAAGCACTCCATTGAAAAATGATACTGTGAATGGTATTTTCATTGCAATTAACTGTTGTACCTCAAATTCACAATGTTATTGTGTGCTCAAGTAATAATAATAAAAATAACAACTTCTCATTACCATACACTTAAAATCTAGGCAATTTAATAAAAGAAAAATTTGTTTTAGGTAGCATACCTGTCCTTGAGTACACCAACCATTTTTTTAAATGATTTTCTCTCTCTCAGTGTGAAAGACCCAGAGAGAATAGGGGGAACTGACAGACTCTATACAAAGTACTGTCAAATGCACAAAGTATTTTAAAAAATGAAAATACACAACTATTTTCCTCTTTTAATCGTTTTCAGATACAGTAACTTATATTTCAGCAAAAGTCGGCTTACCAGAATGACCTATCCCTTTATTTTCTGCTTGTAATATCTAGAACGAAGCAAAACATCAATTCCACAGGAATTGAAGAGCATTTCCCCAAATTTAACAATCAACCTAAAATACATAATAGCTTGTTTCTACTATGTAGATCACCACAGCAGGCCAATAGAAGTAAATAATATACCTCAAATCAATGGCTTTTCTGAACACATTATCCACTTAAACTATTAGGTTTACTGCTTTCTTCCTGACTGTACTCACCAATCGACAAAGAATTCCAGGTAGCCTTCATCGGGTTTCTCCAACTTTGGAGTTCCCATTTCAGCTTTGACTCCTACCAGGATGTCTGTATGTCCCTGTTAAAACACAACCATCACTAATCCAGAAAAATATTCCAAGCCATTGCTTGTACAATTTATCCAAAGACAGTTCTAATTGTTATTCATTTTTATCTTTATGTTATCTGCACAAACCATTCTGGTAAATTGCATGTGAATTGCAATTTAAAATCAAATTAAGTTGCAATTAAATCAAAACTTTTGAAAAAAATGTTAAACTTGAGCATGTTTCCTCAAATACAAATTCCTATATGTACACAAAATTTCCCTATGTTAACAGGATGTCCTAAATATGCATGGCTTTATAAATTCAGTCCTGGAATAAATACATATGCAGAATTATTCCAATACCCTGAATAATAGCCACTGTCTATACATATAATGTCCACTAAAGGAGCAGTTTTACTTTGTTGTGATATAAACACTGTGAAGAATTATTTCCCACATTTATTAGTCATAAAACTGACTTTACTATCACAGGTTTAAATGGTGGATTATTTCAGTTTCTCCTGGCCTTCACGTACTTCATGTAGTTTGTCAATCAGTCTGGCTCACACTTGTCTATACTTACAGCAGCACTTAGTGAAGACACCGCCTATGCCAATAGGCGAGTTCTCCCATCAGTGTAGGTGGGTATCTGTGTCACAGGAGAAGCCCACCCATTGACACAGCGTTGTCTACACCAGAGTTCATTTAATATAACTGCATCACTCGGGGGGAGGGGGAATTTTCCACAGTGCTGTGTAATATAGTTATACTGACATAAGGTTGTAGTGTAGACTAGGGCTAAGGGCTTTACAGATGGCATCACAGTCTCAGGATAATTCCACCTGTGTTAGTCCGCACATACAGTCCCTCGAAGGCACCCACTTAAAAGTTTTCTGCTCCCAGGCAACATCTCTGGTGGGTAGAGATCTATGTTGCACTCCCTCTTGAGCAGAGGTTTTAAGGCTGCACAGCTCCCCAGATTACATTGCAGCAAGCTAGATGGTCTAACCAGTGCCTGTGCTTGGCTTTCTCTCCAATTTGCCAAGAGTTATAAGTAGAGACCTCCGTGGATACAAAATTTGTATCTGCATCTGCAATTATGGTCTGCAAATATAAAGTGGGCATCTGCTGACTTGCAGGGCTCTAAATATAAAATTTTGATCCAGAAACAAGGCCTGCAGATACCAAGTGGATTTGCAGGGCTCTAGCTATAAGTTACTATACAGCTCGTTCTTCTTAAGGTGAAAGCATTATAAAGAAAACACACAGAAAAATAAAAGTTCCTATATGTATGCTAAAAGCTCACCAAAGTTCACCCATTAGTTTTATGGGGCCCTAATAGTTCAAGTCCTTCTAATCCTTCATCAAGGAAGAGATCCTCCCTTCCCCCAACAGAAAAGATCCTCTCCATTTGCTGGATCAGAAAGAAGGTCCTAAGTCAGCATCTCTGTCCCAAAGTCCTTTCTGGTCTCTGGGGAATTCAGTTTGCATTAGTATACATGAATGTCTCACAGACAGCTGTACTCCTCTCCGGAGGTTACAACCTAGCTGATTTGCCTCAATCACCAACCTGTTTTTAGTTCCTGGAGGAGCTGTGGTATCCCTCCTCCATGGAGAACACAATAATACATAAACCATTCATTTAAAATAACGAATCCCAAATGTACTGCATGGGGTTGCAGCATCTGTGAAAGATAGTTCTCCTTCTCAACCCTCCTAACTAACAGGAGTTTCAATTTGTGACACAGGTCAATTTCCTGCTAGTGCTATGGTGTATGCTTCAGATAGTAATTATACATTTATAATATTCACTCATCACATCTGTACTTACAAGCTTCACTCTTGCAGATCCACTTGTGTTTGATACTACATCTGTTTCCACTTCAGTACACCTATAGTCTTCGCAGCCACGGCCATCTACCCGAAGATCTTCCTAAGCATAGCCAACAACATAGTTTCATTAAACGATATAACTGATCCACATTAATAATAGGTCAAATGAAAAATTAAAATAACTTCCATGTTTTATCTGGGATTAACAAAGGTAAATGGAAAAAAACAGATGACCTTGTAGTGAAAGTGCTGAAGTAGGACTTGAAAGATCTTGGATTAATTCCCAATTCTATCACTGACTTCCCACATGACGTGTAAAATAGAGATATATGGTAATACTACTCATTTTCTACACCTAGTTTGTATTGTATATTTCAGTTTTGATCCTGTAACAAGTGCCATGTGGGCAGACCCCTATCAGCTTCCATGCAGCTCCCTATGCATAGATGGAATCCTGTGTCCAGAGTTCATTGAAGGATCAGAGCCATAAATGGTAACCTTTTTAAGGCAAGAGCTTTTGTTTTTGTAGAGCACCTAGCATAACAGGCCTCTGATCTTGGCTGGGCCTGTAGAGAACACAAACATACATAAATTGATGATGGTGAAAGAATTAGGTAGTTTGAATTGCAAGCCAAAGTTATTAATGCCTTTATGGAAAATAATAAACTGTCCATATGCCTTGTCTTCACATAAAAGGTTTGTTGGTATAACTATACGGATGAACGCTCCTAGTGGAGACACAGTTCATGCCAGAAAAAAAATTCTTTTGTTGAGATAGCTTTTTACCTGAAATAAATAAGCTATAACGGCCTTTTTTGCTTTTACAAACTGTGTCTATTAGAGCATTGGTCTTCAAACTACAGGGGGGATTGAGTACTGGGTTCCAGACCTTCAGGTACTGAGTCACAGCACTATCTGCTGCTGCTGCTGCTATGCAAGACAAGAATGCATTGCTCAAAGATCTGTGGTACTTTTAAAGACTAACAGATTTATTTATTGCATGAGCTGTCGTGGGAGAAAATCCCACTTCGTCAGAGGGATATTCTCCCACAAAAGCTCATGCGACAAATAAATCTGTTAGTCTTTAAAAGTGCCACAGGACTCTGTTTGTTTCTCTGCAATAGACTAACACGGCTACCCCTTTGGAACTTGCTCAAAGATTTTAATTGTTGGGTCACGGGCATAAATGATTTTTTTTTCAACTGGGTCCGGAGGAAAAAAAAGTTTGAAACCTACCGTACTAGGACTTTTATCAGCGTAAATACACTGATAAAAGAAAAATAATCACCCCGTTCTACCAACACAGCTACGTGCTGAAAACTTTTAAGGGCAGACCATGCCTACGCTGGCAAGTCTGGAAAGGAAAAGTTGGTATCAACTGAAAACATCCCATAGCAGAAAGGACACAGTGGGCTCTCCCATGGCTGAGGCGTGTGGCGCAGACTGAAGAGCAAATCTTTTACTCTTACACACGCACACAAATCCCGAGTAACTCTGCTACACTCAATGGAGCGGCATCCACAGAGAGCCCAAGCTCAGCCGCGCCGCAGGCAGCCAGCTACTAGCAGAAGCACCTGCTGCTGACCGGCAGCGGCCAATCGGGGGGAGATCGAGATGCTGCCGCAGCGCCGGCCGGCCGTTACCTGGATACCGTGCACGATGTAGACCTTCTCCGCCTCGCTCAGCACCACGGACGCCATGACAACGCTCCCGTCCCCGAGACCCGACAGAACGCCCCAGACCGGCGGCGACCAGCGGGTCGCCTGGTGATGCCGTCACCAAAACGCGACGAAACAAACCTCCCCGAGTCGCAGACGTTTCCTTTCCCCTCCTCCCTCCCGCAGGTGCGTACGTCATCCACGAGCGCGCGCTGCGGTGTTCTGCGCGTGATCGAGGCCCGGAGGGTGCGCGAGCGCAGCGCAGCCTGCCATCCCTACCCGCCTCCAAAATGGGTGAATCTGAGTCACACGGCCTGGTATGCGGCGCGCGTGTTAGGGAGAGGGAGGTGCTGTCCTGTACAACTGAACCAGAGGTGGGAGGGGCTAGAGCGGGGATTGTGGGGGAGACAGAGTGTAACACAGCAGAGACTTGGAGAGTCCAGGTCCAGGCACATGGCGTTCACTGCGTGTGTGCAGTGTGCATCCTCCATCCTGTGAGTGCAGGAATGGTGCTTTGGGCATCGCCTGGCTGGATTGTGCCTGCATGGACGTTGTGGGTAAAGTGTAGCCTCGGATGCACTCTATGTAGGACCGAATTCATTCTGTGTTTCATATAAATAAATGAAAATCGATATAAACTCCAAAGGAAGGATTGAAATGTTAACTGAGAGCATAGAGAGGTGGAGTGAGTCATGTGGTGTGTGCTTTGTTTCGCCTCATAACCCACAATATCTCGCCAATCAGTTGCATACTTCAGCAGATAGAACATAAATAAACTATATTAAATTGCACAATCAGGCTGTCAAAAGTTAAGAAATGTCAGGGCTAAACTTACCTGTGCAATCTTAATTTGTCCTCCTTTGTATGTGTATTATAATAAATTTTAATTATGTGAAATAGTTTTCCAAAGCATGGACAGTCCTCAGTGAATGTTTTAATAGCTTGTTTTTCCCCCTTATAATTCAATGTGTGCCGCTCTTCTCCCCCTCCCCCCCCCCCAGCCTTTCTTACTGCACATCAGTCAAATCCTGCTATAAAGATAGCTTTATTGTTTCATGGGCTTTTATATGGTGTTCACCACTATATTGCATGCCTCACAAACATTGATGAATTTATTTTCACAGAACCCATGTAAGACTGAGGTGCAATAAATATCTCCATTTTACAGATGTGGAACTGAAGCTGAGCAAGATTAAAGTCAAAAGTATCTAGTAATTTTGCTACCCTATGTAACACACCTAGAATCTGATTTTTCAGAGTCTGTGGCAATACTTAATATATCCAAATTAATAGCTTTCATTGACTTCGGTTGTAGTTGTGAGTGCTCAGCACATCTGCAAGTCAACTCCAGGATCTCAAATTGGGTACCTAGAAAATATGAAAGAGCTAATGACAACCTATAAAAAAGTTTGTTTTCAGTCACTTAATTAGCATCATGTAGGCTGGAACTCTGTGGCTAAGGCAACAGTTTATTTTCAGGATACAGCCTTGATTCACCTGCAGTAGGTCTGTCCTGCTCACTGAATGAGGCACAGGTTCTGTGGGGAAATACTGTGCCATTAAAGCTGTATCATAACATATCTGCGCAAGGGGTGTGAATTAAGGTTGCATAGGCAATCAGTTTCTGTCATCTCTGTTATTTTGATTTGGGGACATGACATTGCAACTTTACTGTTCTTTTAGTGTAGCATTTTTGTATGTAATTTCCAAGGTTTTAAAAAAAGCAAATTAAAATAAACAAAAGTTTCATTGTGTAGCATCATAGTGATGTCCCCATGGTTCATCAGAAAGGTTGGAAGCTTTATATCCACCACAGAGACATCTGCCACTTGAGCTAATAGCGTAACTGATAACAGTAGCAGATGGTCATCCTCTATGTCGACCAGCACTAAAAGGGTACAGGACATTTTGTCAGTGGGGTTTACATATTTGCTGATAGCAAGGGAATAGCAAGATTCATAATCTTGAGTTCCATTCTAGGATCTACTGGCGACAGATTCCTCTACCTGTTCCATTCAAACTTCACCACTTCTATATCATACTCTCCATTTTTGTCCCTGTCCGAGTCCTGTCTCTTGATTAATCCCGACTCCTCATCCCAGTCTCTTTTTCTACCCAGTTCCAATCTCCAGTCCTGTGATTTCTCATCCTAGTCCAGGTGTCAGCAACCCAAAAGACAAGAGCTATTTTAAAAAGTGCCTTCAATAACCAAGTGTTTTGAGAGCGACAATCGCTGTAGGCTCCTGGTGGGGGGAGTTTGGGCAGGGCATCTGCCATAGGGTCCCCTGGTGGGGGCAGAGCCCAGAACCAGGAGTGGGCCACCCGGTGGTGGGGACCATGGAGCCACAAGGGAGCAGCCAAAGAGCCCCATGTGATTCTGGAGCTGCAGGTTGCAGACCTCTGATTCCTCTCCTTGCCCAGTCAATTAGAATCTTCCTCTTTGGATTACCGAACTCACCCGTCTTTCTACAAGATTTCCAGTAATTCCCATTATATTTAACTTGCTATCTGGATGGCAGTCGAGGGGTTGGATTGCTTTAAGGGAACTGGGTTTTTGGTTTCTGGGTAA
>ML686024.1:2208065-2235249 GCA_007922175.1 Pelusios castaneus | reverse complement strand
AGGGGTTGGATTGCTTTAAGGGAACTGGGTTTTTGGTTTCTGGGTAACCAGTAAGGTGATTATTTTAGAAGCTGTTTCCTTGCAGGCTGCATGAATCTAATCACCAGTTTTGCGGGTTGCCTGTCTCATTCTTTGTAGTGTGCCATGATTGTGTTATCTTAGTGTGGCCCCTCCAGTCACCAAGGTCACAGATGCCCCATTGTGCTGGGCACTGAAAAAAAAATAGGCCTTGTCCCAAACATTTTGCGCTTTAAAAAGACAAAATAAATGAACGGGGAGAGAAGCTGTGGCTTATAAACAGAACACTCCAGAAGATGGGTGGTAAATGTCAGGTTTAGGAAGAGCATAAATGAAGTGTGTGTATATATACACTGGTGCATGTAGCCTGCACCACTGAAGGCAGTGGGAGCAGCTTCTAGCTCCCTGTGCGTGGATCCAGCAGGTCCTTAGCGTGCCCGCAAACCGTTATACAAGGAGCATTGTAGTGCGGACCCCCTGCCTGCAAGAGCAGCAGGATCTGTGCTGATAACTGAGCACTACGCGTGCTCACTGCTTTGCAGTGTGTGAGTGGGAGGGCCCCAGGTCTCGAGGAGATGACGCTATGCCGAGGAAGGGAAGGGAGAGGGCGTGTACGCTGCTCACTTCCTGGTTGTCTCTCCCTTCTACCCCCTGGGAATAGAGACAGCAGCAGGGAGCTGCCGCGACGCCACTGACGCCTGCTGCAGGAGCAGCAGCCGCCCCGGGGCGCCGCGCGCTGGGCGTCCCTGGCTAGCGAGGCGAATGGAACGTAGCGTTGAGCGCCGGAACGTCGATCCGGGTGGCTGCGAGGTTCTGAGCTCGCGCTCGCTGAGCGGGGGTGGCGGCGGCAGCCGCGGGCGGGCTGGACCACTTGCATCTGCGAGGACGGGCGGCGGCGGCGGTGGCTCCTTATGCGGGTAGGTTGAGTCCCACGGGAGCGTGGCTCGAGGGGTTCGAGCTCGTGCTGGACAGCGGGCGGACCTGCTGCGGCTGCACACATGTAGCCTGGCTGGAGGCAGCCGCACCTCCCTCTGCAGGGGAAAGTTGCGGGCGAAGGACAAGGGGGGGCAGGAAGCTCGAGGTGGAGCTTGGCATTGTCTCCTGCCTGGGTGAGCTGTGTGCACCTGCAAGGTGAAGCCGGTGTTCCCCCCGTCCAAGGGCAGGTGTGCCTCGTGCCCGCCTGAGCTCCCGAGGGATCCCTGGGTGCTTGGCTGGCAGAGTGGCCTTAAGAAGTGAGTCAGTGCACGGGCTGCTGGGGGGAGAGAAACCTCGGGGAGCCTGTGACTAAGGGGAATGCAAAAAAAACACAGTCTCCCCACAAGCTTCCAGGTCCATCGTGCATCCCTTTCTCGGGGCACCATGGTCTTTTTGGCTTCTATTCAGAGCATATAAAGAACTCTCACTGGTGACCAGGAGCCCATTTCCACACTTCCTGGGGTCCCCAAATGCCTACTGAAGTCCATGTGAATTGCGGTGGGGGGCAGAGTGGAACGTGTTCAAACAGTGCAGGATCAGGCCTCAACATGTCATTTACTAGAGCTGTTTCTGCCAAGGGAACATACAATATGAGAATATATTTGGCATTTACCCTATGCACCGATCTGATAGTTTCACATTGTCACGGTTCAAAAGGTAAAAACCCCATCCCATAGCCCTGGATGGTGTTTCTTTTTAAATAGACTTTTAAAACTATTTTAATGAAGTTTTGGTTTACTTAATGTTATTTAGGCCTTCAGCATCCCACCTCTTGTTGTGTTACTGAACAGTGCTGTTCAAAACAGTATATAAACACATCCTCTAATGAGGTGTCATATGATTTACATTCTGTAACCTAGACAGTTTGATGGTGACCCTACAACCCAGAAGTGAATTAAAATAAATCTGAATGCCAATGAGATTTTTAAACAAGTATTTGAACTGTTAGGCACCTGCATTCATCTGAAAAGTGCTTTGTACATCATTTGATGTTTAATTGGGTGCTTTTAACAGCATGCTATAAAAGTTATGAACTCTAGTGTTATATAAGCAGTGCTAAAACTATTGTGCTCTTAGGTCTGATTAATTTAAAAGGATAACAATTTGTTGTGTATGTTAGTGAAAAGTAATTCCTACTGATTTTAATACTTTTGAATATTTCTAAAGGTCTCATTCAACATTAGCTGTCATTATTATGAAATAACTTTTCCATAAATATACAAATGTTGTATACTTCACTAAAGCTCTTCAACAGTTGTGAAAATATAGGAATAGAAATAACAAATTCTCATCTTTCACCTGCAATCTCTTTGAATCTATTGCCAGGGTGCAGAGCAAAATTCTGTTACATTTTCTTGGATCCTGATCCAAGTAAGGGGAGATATATTTTTCAGATGCACAAATGAGAGTCTGCGTACTGGATTTTCAAAGTGATAAAGATGCAAATAAACAGGATCTGTAAGAGAGGATGTCTCACTGAAATTCTGATGGCTTATTGTTCCGTTAGGCGGGTAACATAGAAAAATGTGGTGGTGTTCAAAATTATCTAGACAAATTGGAAAAATGATCTGAAGTAAATAGGATGAAACTCAATAAGGACAAAATACAAAGTACTTTGCTTAGGAAGGAACAATCAGTTGCACACATGCAAAATGGGAAATAACCGACTATTAAGGAGTACTGTGGAAAGGGATCTGGGGTCATGGTGGATCACAAGCTAAATATGAGTCAATAGTTTAAAACTATTACAGGAAAAGCAACCATTATTCTGGGATATATTAGCAGAAGTGAGTGAGGAAGGACGAAGTGTTAAAATGGGTGGTAAATCAAGAGATTAAGCAATGTGATGCTTTCGTAAAAAATCCCAGTTGATATTAATATCGCTAAAGTGCAGTTTAAGATGGAGAAACTACTCGGTTGTATTCCATATTGGTTGAAACTCACTTGGAGTACTCTGTTCACAGGGAGTTGTTATTCTTGGTATTTTGTTTAAGCAAATAGAACAAAAATACCAGGCTTGAATTACAGTAAAGAAATTCTAGGTTAAGATGATGTTTTTAAATTAATTTAGGATTTAATTTGTAGAATTTATCATACAGCTTCAAATATATCAGATTTTTCTATGGGGAAAATAGATTCTCGCAGTCCAACTTGTCATAATCAAATACGGCCCTTGCTGGGAATTAATAATAATTTTAAAAGCAGCCTCATTCTTTGAATAGAGATAATATAACAGTGAGAGAGTATTTCTAAAATCGGTTTTGAATTTATTTATTTTTTTAAAAATGCCTGACGTATCATGCTGTATCTATTTTAGGTATTTATTTGCCTTAGTATCTCTGTGTCTTTAATATGTTTATCCTCACAACATCCCTGTGAGGTAGGGAAGTACTTTGATTTCCATTTTACAGACGGAGAACTGAGGCCTGGAGCGACTAAGTGACTTTCGAAGATCACATAGGCAGTTTGTGGCAGAATAGGGAATGGAGCACAGGTCACCAAAGTCCAAGCCTCTATGCAATTTTCTGTCTGGTACAGTCTTTTAACTCCAAGTGCCCTTTCTGCTTTAGCAGACTTCATCTTGAACACCATTTGGAATTATAGCTGTAGTTCCATCTTCTTATTACAATCCGAACTAAAAATTTACTATTGAGCTTTTTCCATGTAACACGCTCCTTACAGCATTATATTTGCCAAAAATGGAGATGGAAAGCTATTGATCACATCAGCAGGGTTTTCCATGATAACTGTCCCTTTAGACTTAGAGGCTGCCGTGGGATAGAGGGAGATTGTGAATTATGCTGGTGAGAGGTCTGGAACTTGTATTTTTAAGTTCTGGGCCAGCATCAATAGTTAGAAGTAGAACGCATGGTGCCCCTCAATTCAGTGTTTTGGTCATCAGCTCCTTTGTGCTTATATTTCCAGGATTAATACCTGTGCCATTACCAAGCTGGAACAGCTGATGTTTCATTAACCCTTTCTAACCCATAAGATCTTCAGAAACAACAAAACTTCTGAGCTCCTTGTTCCAGAGACATTTTAAATGTAGTGTGTGTAAGGTTTCTTTTTTCTAAGACTGCCGTAGATCTGTTCTGGTGCCCAATCAAAAGACTATTGAGCTATGAATCCAACCAACCCTTAGACTTTTTGGCTATGTCTACACTACAAAAAGTTAGGTCTACTTTGTTAATTCGACCTCAAGTCGACCTTATTAGATCGACTTAACAGAGTGCTTCCCCTGAATGGGGACTTAGTAAGTCGACCTAACTGCTCTTAGGTTGACCTAATAAAGTGGGCTTAAGCATCACACTGTGCTTAGGTTGACCTAACCGGCGGTTCTTATTAAGTAGACCTAAGCTTTCATTAAGTCGATCTAAACTTTCATTAAGTCGACTTAATGAAAGCCTGGTGTGGACAGGACCTAAGTTAGGTCGACTTAAGCCTCCTTAAGTCAACCTAACTTGCATGTGTAGACATAGCCATTGTGTCCAGTTTTGTTCTAGTAGATATGGTTTACCCTGATCCAATGTATCCTTAGACAAGCAGCCCAGCATTGACTTCACCTTTATTTATTAGCTTGTTCCTGAACAAAGCAAGGTAGACATGCCTTTAACAGATGGGAATGTGGTTAGTACTTAAAATAATGCCAAATACCATAGATGAATTCTTTCTGTAAAATAAATTCTAATGCAAGGTAAACTCATACAAAAACTATATAGAGTTCAAGCAAAAACTGTTATCAGGTACCCTGAGAAATAGTGTATCATAAACAAAGATCTTTGTTACTTAGGACAGAAAATATGCATACTTCTATATCGGAGAAACCGTAGTCTTTATTCTCCTTTCACTTACACTTACATAACTCAATAGACAAGTGAAGTTACTGCTTATTTACACTGTGTAAATGAGAGAATTAGAATTTGTGTCTCTTAAACAACTGAATCACCTCATTGTTTATCTGCTGCTGTCATGACTGAGTCTCCCAACCTGATTTTCAACCTCGCAAACAAACCAGGCTTGCCTTTGAAGCTGGCTGGTTTTGACCTCCCCTTACTTCTCAGGGAAAAGTTCCCTCTACATATTCATATCTATGCTCGGTTGCTTCCTTCAGAAATACACAACTCCAATTAAACTTCCGTCCAAAACCAGACACTCCAAATCAAAGGAATAAAATTCTGTCCTCTGGTGTACTAGCTAAAAAGCGTTGACTATTCATATGGCTATCAGCTGTAGTCTCATATAAACTGCAGAAATCACCACACATGCAGTTTTGTGAACCATGGATATGGCTCAATTATTTTATATTGAATCCCAGGACTGTAGCTGTAAGAAGAATATCATGTGACTAAAAACTCATGCAAGTTTGCAGCATAGCTGAACCTTGATAGGTACCTATGCTAAATTAGTGTTCCTTAACCTGACTATAGCATTGTTTTTCTGCCCGCAAAAATTGTCGGCATGGTAGACTTTTTAAGAAAACTTCACACTGTGGCCCTACCATTGATGCAACTCTAGTAGTGCTAGCAGTAATAGGAATGCTAGTGTAGTCAGAGCAACGTTTTCCCTATATGTGATGAGTTCTTGTGCACAGCAAGTTGATGCCAAAGTGTTAAAAATACTTATGTACAACCTGTACTACAACTTACATGTTGCTGGCACTGGCGAAGCACATAAGGGGTAGACCAAATATGGTTGAACTGCTAAAAATTTTCAGTGTAAACTAGGGAAATGAGTTCTTGTCCTGTTAACCAACTAGAGCTCTCCCTTCTTAACAGAAACAACTAGAAAATATTAAATTCTCTGTCTTTATAATTATCCCACAGTGGTAGAACTCACTTGGGCAAATTTTGGCAGGCATAATCTTAGATAGGGAGAGGATTTGTATTGCATAGAACTGATGCAGCAAGATTACCCTTTCACAATTACAGATACACAAATAATCTTTTTTACCTGTCACAGTAGATATCCTTATTTGAAAATATTCATTTAGCTTTCATAGGTATAATCACTGTAGCTTTCAGTTAAAATGTAGATTCAGATTCCTAAAGAGTTATTGTTTTCAGTAAATTTAAAAACATCTATTTTTGCCCTGTGTGCGCAATTTTTGTTGAGACCATCTGTAAGTTCTCTCTAGAACACTCTGCTTAGCTGCTAGGGACGTGATGTAAACGATGATGTTTAATTCTGTGGTAACTGAAAAAGTACCACATCTAGCAGGTCTTTACATAGCCTCAGTGAATTGGAGTAGCTTCTATGAAACACGCACAGTCACCATATCTCTTAAAAATGTTATAAATACAAAAAAACCTGAAGTGAAATAAAATGATACAATTATAACTGAGATCTTGGTTATATTTTAAAATCTTAGATTTTTAAATCCTTTAAGAAGTAAGTTTACTACTTTTTTCTTTCTTTGACTCTTTCTGAGGTACTCTGATGTATGTTGTATGTATGTATGATGGATGTATGTATGGAGACTTAGACAAATTGGAACACTGGGCCAGAAGAAATCTCATGAGGTTCAACAAGGATAAGTGCAAAGTCCTGCACCTAGGACGGAAAAATCCCATGCACTGCTACAGGCTGGGGACCAATCGGCTAAGTAGCAGCACTGTAGAAAAGGACCTGAGGGTTATGGTGGACGGGAAGCTGGATATGAGCCAACAGTGTGCTCTTGTTGCCAAAAAAGCCAATGGCATATTGGGCTGCATCAGTAGGAGTGTTGCCAGCAGATCGAGGGATGTGATAATTCCCCTCTATTCGACACTGGTCAGGCTGCATCTGGAATACTGTGTCCAGATTTGGGTTCCCCACTACAGAAAGGATGTGGACAAATCAGAAAGAGTCCAGCAGAGGGCAACAAAAATGATAAGGGGGCTGGACTTATAAGGAGAGACTAAAGGAACTAGAGAAGACTGAAGGAGGATTTGATAGCAACCTTCAGCTACATGAAGGGGTGTTCGAAAGAGGAGGGAACTAGGCTGTTCTCAGTAGTAACAGAGGACAGAACAAGGAGCAATGATTTCAAGTTACAGCTGGGGAGGTCGAGGTTGGATATTAGGAAAATCTTTCTCATTAGGAGGGTGGTGAAGGATTGGAATGGGTTACCTAGAGAGGTGGTGGAATCTCTGTCTTTGGAGATATTTAGGGTCCAGCTAGACAAAACCCTGGCTGGAATGATTTAGTGGGAGTGGTCCTGCTTTTAGCAGGGGTTGGACTAGATGCCTCATGAGGTCCCTTCCAGCCCTAAGATTCTATGATTATGTGTTATGCATAAGGTCAGATTAGGTGATCATTATGTTCCTTTCTTGCATTAGAATTTATGATTCTTTAATTTCAGAACATTTATAAGCACTTCAGAAAGTTGAGTGTTGACAGATTTTAAGTAGTGGCAGTGGTTATATTATGTAACAATTAAGGCCGTGACCCTACAAAACTTACTCATGTGCTTGACATTACTACCATGAGTAGTCCCACTGAAATCTATGGAACTAACATTTGGTAATAAAATGAAGTGTGGATATATTTTTGCAGAATCAGGATCTAAGGGAGTTCACAGCTATTCATAGGATCAGAGCAAGTCAGTTAAAACGTATATCCTGTGTAATGTAGGTTGATATTGGGCATCAGCACTGAGATTTCAGGTCAGAAGATGCACTGATTTTTCAATTTATTCATCAGATGATTTTTGTTGGCATATTCCTGACTTGGGGGGTGGGTCCACCAAAACATGCATACTTTTTAATGCCTTTGAGAGCTGTTTGCAAGATTCTGTCCTTCATTGGAAACTAAAACAAAATAAACATTTTACCTGAGAGTTATTTTATTCAGTCACTTTTGTTTTAAATGATTATATCAGTTTATCTGTTCCCTGTTCAAAATAACTTAAAATTGGCACAGTGTTTGACAGTGAAAGTTCACATAATTACTGCTCCCATGGGTAACATATTAAATATGAGAGAGAAAAAAGTAAATAATATTTCAACTAAGCTTACAGGTTATAAAGCTGAAGCTCCAGACTCAGCATGTAATTCTGTAATCCAGCTGGGATAGTCTTTAGGATAGGTCTCCAGTCTCTATTTTGATTTTTCTGGGCTTTTGTCAATATTACTTAAATATCATTTTTGTATATTTTGCCCCTAAAACAAGGGAGGAAGAAATCCATGTGAAAGTAAGTTTATATTTAACTGAGGAATTAGGCCAGGAGATCTGTATGGGCAATAATAGCTGCCCCCTACCCCTTCTCCCTGCTTTCCAAAAAAATCAGGAAGAATGAGATTGTTTTGTAGATCTGTTTGCCAGACTACACATCTTTAACCATACATTTTGCAAATGGACAAGAAAAAGAAAAGGTAAATCTGTCTCCTCACCCTCCTAAAGTGATTAAACCAGGAGTGTCAAACATGCAGTCCATGGGCCAGATGCGGTCTGTGTACCTCTTTTATATGGCCTGTGACGGTGCTCTGCGGGATCACACTCTTTCCCTAAAGCACAGTGTGTATGTGATGTCGTGGAGTGCAGTCTCGCATACACAGTGCTCTGTGATGCTGTGAGAGTGCCTTAGTATTTTGATTTATGGTATATATGGCCCACTTAAAGTACATTTAAGTCAAATCTGGCCCGCCATAGCAAATGAGTTTGACACCCTTGGGTTAAACCAATAATTTAAAAGTGCTGATTTTTTCAAAAATCAGCATGTTCTGAAACTTTGTCTTCTAAATTTCAGCTCAGTGGTGGTGTTGGGTTTTTTTTTTTTTTTTTCCCCTCATAGATCATGCTACCTCCTGAAAATACAGGATGGACTACTAAATATTTTCTAGGAGTAATCCCACATGCTCCTTCTCTTAGTTGAACCATATCTGTTATTTTGTTGAACCAAACGTTTTGGCTAGCACCAGCTAACCAATTACCCCCCCTCAATATCTAGTTGAAGGATTCATCAACTACTTCTAGAAACTTTTCTCTGACATCCCTATTTCCGAGCACAGTATCTTTACTTTCCATTAATTATATGATGGTCTTTCTTTCATATCACTTATACCAACATGCATAAGCTTTTCTCTGTTTGTTGGATTTAATTGATCAATCTTCTTAATAATAACTTTAACCGGTTGGCTATGAAAGACTATTAATTTCTTCCTGTTAGCTTGATCCTCTTGAAATAACTGCATGAAGCAAAGCATCAGCTCTCAGACACCATCGTGTATTTTAAGTTAGTGCTATTTGGCAAAATAGCGATTTACCAAAATGTAAAATTGACACAATTAAACAGTAAATGTTGTCAAGGAAACATAATAATTTGTTAAGTCTTCAATATTTCTGATTATTTTTTCTTTAAATCTTTTCTCCAGTATCTGAGGATGCTGCACTGATTTTAAACAACTTAAACTGAAAACTAGGCAAGCATACATTGTGACCCTAGAAACACAGCAATGTGATTTTTGATGAATACACAGTGCCTCCTCTGTATCAGGATGGAAAAATAAACTCTTCCATGACACTATTTTGCAGTAATTTCAAAATAGATGACTATAGGAGCACTAATGGTTTATGTATATATGTATTTTGGCATTATGTAAAAATTCTTTTGAATTATCTCTGGATGTTAAAACACACCTGGCATGGTAGACTTTGAAAAGCAGCTATTGTACACATGCAATAACTTTTTGAAAATAGTAAGTCATTAAACAAAGTTGATTGCTCCCTTGCCAAGTTTTTTCATATAAATTTTTATCTAATATTTTAAAAAAGAACTTGTCAATAAAACTGGACCCTTGTATTTTTTTTTTTTTAAATCATTGACTTGACTATCTTAAAATATTTATTTCCAGCCTAAGATCTTGATTTCTACTGGGAAACTGTAGAAAGGAGAAAAAAATCCTAGAAGTGTTGGTTTATAATGAAAGACAGGCAAAGATGCTATAGTTTGGGATCTACCAGATATCTTTGCAGTTCTTTTGTTACTTTTTTTATCTGCACTAGAACATATTCTGTAAGAAAAAAAGAGAAATCCATTCCACTGAGGAATTTATTCCTGCTCAATGGTTTGTTAATGACTGTCATCATCACCAGATGGTCCATATTGTCAATATGCACCAGATGTAGGGACCATATGTACAATGGACGTCAGTGAATTTTGGCAAAAGTGACCTATTTCAACAAAGTATGAGGAAAAATAATGTTTGTGGGTTTTTTTAACAGCTAGAACTCTCCCAATGTAGATCTCTGTAAAATGATTTTTCCAGTTTGATTGGGTTTTTTTGGTTTTCTTTATTTGGTGTATGCAGTCTAGTCAAGCCAAGGAACAACATTCTTATCACTGATGTTCAAGGCACAAAGACCTCCGGGAAGTTGAGTAATTTTGCAGTCCTCAGCATTAAGAACATAAGAAAGGCCGTACTGGGTCAGACCAGAGGTCCATCTAGCCCAGTATCTGTCTACCGACAGTGGCCAGTGCCCAGGTGCCCCAGAGGGAGTGAACCTAACAGGCAATGATCAAGTGATCACTCTCCTGCCATCCGTCTCCATCCTCTGATAAACAGAGGCTAGGGACACCATTCTTAACCCCTTTCTGGCTAATAGCCATTTATGGACTTAGCCACCATGAACTTATCCAGTTCCCTTTTAAATATTGTTATAGTCCCAGCCTTCACAACCTCCTCAGGTAAGGAGTTCCACAAGTTGACTGTGCGTTGTGTGAAGAAGAACTTCCTTTTATTTGTTTTGAACCTGCTACCTATCAGTTTCATTTGGTGACCCCTGGTTCTTGTATTATGGGAGTATTTAAACAACTTTTCCTTGTCCACTTTTTCCACATCAGTCATAATTTTATATACTTCTATCATGTCCCCCCTCAGTCTCCTCTTTTCCAAGCTGAAGAGGCCCAGCCTTTTCAATCGTTCCTCATACGAGGCACTCTCCAAACCCCTAATCATTTTAGTTGCCCTCCTCTGAACCTTTTCTAGTGCTAGAATATCTTTTTTGAGATGAGGAGACCACATCTGTACACAGTATTCGAGATGTGGGCGTACCATGGATTTATATAAGGGCAATAATACATTTGCAGTCTTATTTTCAATCCCCTTTTTAATGATCCCTAACATCCTGTTTGCTTTTTTGACCGCCTCCGCACACTGTACGGACATCTTCAGAGAACTATCCACAATGACTCCAAGATCTTTTTCTTGACTCGTTGTAGCCAAATTAGCCCCCATCATATTATAGGTATAGTTGGGGTTATTTTTTCCAATGTGCATTACTTTACACTTATCCACATTAAATTTCATTTGCCATTTGGATGCCCAATCACTTAGTTTTGTGAGATCTTTTTGAAGTTCTTCACAATCTGCTTTGGTCTTGACTATCTTGAGTAGTTTAGTATCGTCTGCAAACTTAGCTACCTCACTATTTACCCCTTTCTCCAGATCATTTATGAATAAATTGAATAGGACTGGTCCTAGGACCGACCCTTGGGGAACACCACTAGCTACCCTTTTCCAATCTGAGAATTTACCATTTACTCCTACCCTTTGTTCCCTGTCTTTTAACCAGTTCTCAATCCATTATGTGTCTTGGTTTGTGGCTGCCTACGTTGACATAGTGGAGTGTCTCTAAAACGCCAATGAAATTTTGCTGCAGCACAAATTCCATGTCTGGTACAAAACTGGTTCAGAAGGCTTCACTGCTTTTGCGGTAAATCAAACTTACATTGACATTGAATGGAGTCTGAGACAATATAATTATTTGTCACTTTCTCTGTGAACCATGAAGCTCACCCCACATTCTCTATCACAAATCTCTCACCTGGTAAATTTATCCACAGTTTAAATAACATGAAGGTAGATGACCATGTGGTGGATTAAACAAATTTTTAATTTAATTTAATTAACAGTAGATGTGGCATATCATGCAATTTCATGATGACCTTTGCTACGTTTTCATCTGTGCAAACACTGGATGGAACAATATTGCAGAGAAATTTTAACCACGGTAAAGGAGTCGATTTAAATGTCTGAAATAATATACATGGTGGAATTAATTTGTACATCTATCATCTTTGTGTGAGACAAGTGAGCCCACATTGGAGTGCAGTACTCCGCCACTGAATAACAGAGCACCACAGCTGAAGTACATAACTTTTGCTCATTGGTGCATCGTGTCGTTCTGTCCAGTTTTCGAAGCAGTTTGTTGTGTCTTTTGACCTGAGTCGCTGTTTTTGTAAGTTGCTCATGATATGTGAGAGTTCTATTGAACATACTACCTAAGTGCAAATCATGCTTTATTCGCTGCCAGTTGAGAACTCTGTTCAGCTTTTAGCCGACTTGTGCATGATGTAAGTGGAAGACACTTGACTCACTCTTCCTTCCACTTCGTATCAGGCGCCACCAATGACGACAATTTATAGGGCATAGTATATGATCTTAAGTCTTTTGGATGAGATACGGAACTGGGGAGCCATTCCCTTGTAATTAAAAATCCCATGGCATTTTTATGTAAATGTTGTTTAAAGCTGTTAAAATTGGTCTGATTTCAGTTTGGGTAATAAAGTTCTCCAGATCTAAATCTGCTTGCTCTTTCATTTGGGTATGATTCTCACTCCCTATTTTATTACGATTAATCATGTTTATTAGGGTAGTCCCTAAAGACCAACTGGATTGGGCCCCATTGTGCTAGGTGCTGTAGAAATGCAAAGTAGTAGATACCCCTTTCCTTGAAGGGCTTACAGTCTAAATAGACAAGACAAGCATTGGGTGAAGGAAATGAGTATTAACATGAAAGGAAATTGAACAATGCGATAATAGCAAACATCTTTTGAGAAACATTCTGATGGGTGGGTTTAGTTAGGAGGGATTAACAAATGGAAAGAAAAAAGGGAAAGGGGGCATAAAGGGAAAGAAGAGTGAGGGGGTTAAGACAGGGGGATTAGAAGGGCAAGTAGTAGAGTAAAGCGTAAGGGGAAGAGACAGAGAAGGAGAGGGCAAAGCATGAAGGCAAAGTAAGTCCAATCAGAACTGTAGAAAGTTCTCTGAATTCCCAAAGCATTGACTGCTGCTCCAGCTGCACTTATTAACTGGAGTCTCTGGCTGCTTTCTCCCTGCAGGTTTTCCTCAGGGCAAGATGTGGAGGGGAGGCATCACATAGGCACTAGTTTCCTCAGGGTGTGGAAGGATCTCCCCTGCACAGTTGTGCATCTGAGGTGATGGCGGGAGAGGACCGGCCCCAGCTGGGCCCATTTTACCCCAGTCTCCACTCCATTCTGCAGTCCCTGGTTTGGCTGCTTCCGCAGCTGCTCCTACCAGCTCTTACCCAACTTCTGTGCTGTGTTTGGTTAAAGAGTTGAAGTGTTTTTCCTCAGCAGTGAATGCATTGCAGTGGTAGGTTAAGTGATTCCTATGTATAATTTGTAAGTCTTCTGGTAAGTTTGAAAAGCATTTTGGGATCCTTCCGGATAAGAATTTCCATAGAAACGTTAGATTATTTCTAAAAGACACTTTTTTCTTTTCATTTTTCAGCTCCTTTTCTGCAGCCTGGAATCTCCTACATGCTTCTCGTCCTGTTATGTAGAGAGAACTCTCTGAGTTCCATTTGTAAAGCCGAAGAAGGCTATTTTTGATTCTTTTTCACATGCAAGGATGGACATTATAGCCTATCATGATTACTCCAATCCACCGCTTCAGAGATATTGAGAGGAATCCTGCATACCTCCAGCCAGACAAGTGTGTTCCACCTCCTAGCCACAGTTCCTTGGGAACAATGTGGTTTATTCGAGATGGCTGTGGTATTGCTTGTGCTGTTGTTACCTGGATGCTGGTCTTCTACGCAGACTTCGTAGTCCTTCTTGTTATGTTAGTTCCATCAAGAGACTATATTTATAGTGTGATCAATGGGCTGTTGTTCAACATGTTGTCTTTCCTCGCTTTGGCTTCACATTTTCGAGCTATGCTAACAGATCCAGTAAGTATGCTGTTATGTTTTTCTTGCCTGGCAGATGTAGGGTAAATTGGGCCACTGGTGAATAGCAGATTTTAAATAACTTTTCTTGTCGTCATGATTAGAAAGGCTGGTGTTATGCTATGCTAATTTATCATTCTGTTCTTTCACATTTAATCACCAAATATAAAGGACCAAATCTCAGTTTCTTTGAAAAATAACACAACACAGCACAGATTGTCCACAAGTTCATTATTTCAGAAGGTGATGAAAGCTACAAGGGGAGTAGTTGTTCTAGACTTGTTTTTGATAAATAGGGAGGAACTGGTTGAGAATTTGAAAGTGCAAGGCAGCTTGGGTGAAAGTGATCATAAATGGTGGAGTTCATAATTCTAAGAAATGGTAGGAAGGAAAACAGCACAATATAAATAATGGATTTCAAGAAGGCAGACTTCTGCAGACTTAGGCAGTTGATAGGTAAGTTCTCCTGGGAAGCAAGTCTAAGGGGAAAAACAGTTCAAGAGAGGTGTCAGTTTTTAAAAAAGACATTATTAATAGCACAAGAGCAAACTATCCCCTTGCATAGGGAACATAGGAAATACGGCAAGAAACCACCCTGGCTTAACCAGGACATCTTTAACAATATGAAACCCAAAAAGGAATCCTACAAAAAGTGGAAACTAGGCTAGTATGAATATAAACAAATAACACAAGCATGCAGGGACAAAATTAGAAAGGTCATGGCAGAAAACAATATTAAACTAGCTAGAGACATAAAGAGAAACAAAAAAAATTCTACAAATACATTAAAAGCAAGAGGAAAACCAGGGACAGATTAGGTCTGTTACTCATTTGGAGCCGGGAGAGGGGAGAACTATAACAGAAAATATGGAAATGGCAGGCATGCTAAATGACTCTTTTTTGTTTCAGTTTTCACCAAAAAGGGTTAGGATGCCTCACATAGTGAATGACAGGGAAAATGAGATACGATATGAGGCAAAAATGGAGAAAAAACAAGTTAAAAATTATGTAGACAAATTGGATCTCTTTTAAAGTCACAAGTGCCTCATGAAATACATCCTAGAGTACCCCAGGATTGAGGAGATAATTACGGATGGCTCAGATATCTTCCAAAAGTCATGGAAGACTGAAGAGATTCCAGAAGACTGGAAAAGGACAAATATAGTGCTAATCAATAAAAAGGGAAATAAGGATAACTCAGGGTATCCTTCAGTACCCAGAAAGATAGTTGAACAAATAATTAAGTAATCAGTTTGCAGGTGCCTGGAAGATAATACATTATGAGTAAAGTCAGTATGGATCTGTCTACAACAAATCATGTCAAACCAATCTAATAATTTTCTTTGATAGGTAACAAGCCTTGTGGATGGGGGGAAGGGGTAGATGTGGTATATTTTGACTTTAGTAAGGCTTTTAATGCTGTCTCGCATGAGCGTCTCAAAAAGAAATGAGAGAAATGCAATCTAAATGGCACTACTGTAAAGTTGGGTGTGTAACTGGTGGGAAAACCATTCCCAGAGAATAGTTATCAGTGATTCACTGTCAAACTGAAAGGGCATATTGAGTGGGTTGCTTCAGGGATCAGTTCTGGGTCCAGTTCTGTTCAATATTTTCATCAGTGATTTAGATAATGGCATAGAGAGTATATGTATAAAGTGTATGGATGATATCAAGATGGGAGGGGTTGCAAGTGCTTTGAAGAATAGGATTAAAATTCAGAATCATCTGGACAAACTAGAGAAATGGTCTGAAGTTAATAGGATGAAATTCAATAAGAACAAATGCAAAGTACTCCACTTAAGAAGGAATAATCAGTTGCACACCTAGAAAATGGGAAATGACTCCCTAGGAAAGAACTGCAGAAAGGGAGCTGGGGACCATAGCGGATCACAAGCTAAATGTGAGTCAGCAGTATAACACTTTTGCAAAAAAGCAAACATCATTCTGGGATGTATTAGCAGGTGTGTTGTAAGCAAGACCTGAGAAGTTGTTGTTCTGTACTGATTGGGTCCCAGCTGGAATATTGAGTGCAGTTCTGGACATCACATAAAGTCTAGTGAAGAGCAACAGAAATGATTAAAAGCCAAGAAGACATGACTTATAAAGGAAGATTGAAAATATTGAATTTGTTTAGTCTAGAGAAGAGAAGACTGAGGGGGTTGTAAGAGTTTTCAAGTACATAAAAACTTTTTAAAAGGACGAGGGAGAAATATTATTCTCTTTAACCTCTGGGGGCAGGACAAGAAGCAGTGGGCTTAAATTGCAGCAATGGCGGTTTAGGTTGGACATTAGGAGTAACTTCCTAATTGTCAGAGTAGTTAAACACTGGAATAAATTGCCTAGGGAAGTTGTGGAATCTCTGTCATAGAGCAGGTTAGATAAACCATTGTTGGATGGTCTAGATCAGTGTTTCTCAACCACTGTTCCATGGACCAGTGCTGGTCCCTGATATCTCCTTGGCACAGCTTACATACAGCTTAGAAAGGCAGCAAGCCAGTCCCTGGTATCAAAAAAGTGTGATCTAGATCATGCTTGGTCCTGCCCTAAGTGCAAGGGACTGGACTATATAACGATGAGGTCCCTTCCATTTCTACATTTCTGTGTTCTTGAGCCTGTTACGGAAAGCTTCCTGTTAGGGTAAAAAGGGGGAAGAAAGAGGGAGAGACTACCATCCTTTTCGTCACTAGAACTAGATCTAATGTTGTAGCTTGTCATGACTGGACAAGCAGGCAAACTAGAAATTCTTGTTTCAGTTGTCTGTCTCATCAAGCATCACTACAGGAGAATGGGGAAAGGAAAAAATTACTTAACTTGTAATGACTTCTGTAGTGAGAAAGTCTTTTTCAAATTAATGGTTTAGCTCAGGGGTCGGCAGCCATTGCCTGCCCCTGTGCCAGCCCTGCCCACCGCACCCTCAGCAGGTGCCGGGGGTGGCGCCAAAAGGGGGTGGGGCCAGGCTTCAGGTGCCCTGCTGGCATAAGCTGGCGGGCGGCCTCTGGTTTCTGGCCCTGGGGCCGGCTCCCGTCCGCAGGGGCGGTGTAGGGCTGTTGGCCCCACCCCCTGCTGGATGGTGGGAGGGGAGCGGAGCGGGCCGGGGCGACACGATGCAACCTGCTCCCCTCCCCTCCCCTCCCTTCCCCTCCTGCCGTCCAGCAGGGGGTGGGGCCAGCAGGGACCCTCGGCCACACGCTGCAGCTGCTGGCCACGTGATTTACGGGACTAGCAGGGGAGCCTGAGCGGCTCCGCGTGCTGCTCAGGCTCGGCCCGCATGCCAGCGTTGGCATGCGTGCCAGGGGTTGCCGACCTCTGGTTTAACTGAATGTATTGGACTGTTACAGCTACTAGTTTTTCTGCTTCAGCATTAAATCCCCCTAATAATGTTAGTCCATATCTCCAGGGCTTGAAAAATGTACCAGACTACACTTGTCTGGAAGGCTAAACATTCTAAAGTAGATTGCACTGCACATCTTGTGTTTGAAGTGTCCAAGGACTTTGCCCTGGCCAGAAATTCAGTCTTATCCTCCCTTCCCCTGCATCTCTGAGCTGTTGGGAAGGGGATTTTTATAAGTGTGCTGTCCTTAAATCCTCTTTGATGGTCCCATCTTTCATATCACCCTAGTAGATTAAATTTAAAGTTCTCGTTCTCCTTTCTCCTTTCCTTTTTCAGCTAGAAGGGTAAGCTTTACCTCTTCTGTTTTCAGAGTCTGGTTGCTGCTGTTGGGAAAGGTGAAGGGCTCCCTGCCCCTTTAATCCCGTCCCAAGCTCCATTTCTTGGATGAAAACCTACACCATGAAAACACCAATGCCTGTATTTATTGCTTAGCTTACATTTTACTCAGAAGCAACGGTGGCAGCATGGAACTGTCCTGTTGCTTACTATAAAGGGAACAAGATTCAACATCATAATGCCATTGCCTTAATGCAAAACTATGAGCAATAGTGAAGGCACTGAAGTTTTCTGTCGTCCAACTCAGGAACACAGCACTGCATCAGTTTATATTCAGTTCATATTTTGAAGGCTTTCTTTTGTATTGCTGTTAATTATTTAAATCACTGTAGTGTCCCTAACGATCTACAGGTAATGGGGCCCCATTGTGCTAGGCACTGTATAGAGTAAAATACAGTTCCTGCCCCAAAGAACTTCCCATCTAAATAGACCAAACAGATGCAGAGCAGGGGAAAGGGTTATAGCACAGGAGCAGATTGATGATCAGTAAATGTCATGTAGTGCCACAATTTTATTTATTTATTTTAGTGGATGGCAGAGCAGGGTTAAGGTATTGAGGGTTTCTGTCAGTTCTTTGGGTGAGGTTTTGTTATGAGAAGATCAGCTAAACGGAAAGACAAGAGATGGGGAGTGTTGAAGGGAGATGATGGGAAAAGGGTAGGTGGAGTGAAGCAGGGGTAAGGAGGCTATGAAGGAGGAGGCTAAAGCAAAGAGCCAACTCAGCATAGGGAAGAGAATATAAGTGTCAAAAATGTAGTAGAAAGAATTGTTGCTGTAATAAGAGAGAACTCTTCCACCAAAAGTCAATTGTAATGTTAATTTCCTAATACAAGGTTTATATTAATGTAAGCTCCTGTTTAAATCTGTGCCTCCACACTAGCAGTGATTCATGTGGTATATTTCAGGCTGTTTTTAATTAACATTTTTGCAGTGGAATTGTTAATATTAAGGTTGGATATTTTTAATTTCTTGTCTCTTGAGAATTAAGGTTGCTGCAGCAGCATTAACTCAGCCATATTAAGAATGCATATTTAAAGGGAGACTTCAAAAATTGCACGATCATACTGTGCAAGAATTTTTACTTGCTCATATTTTTGCTGGGATTTTCATTTAAAATGCTGTTTGTATATCTAACATTTCCCTAAAAGTTCTCATTTGAAAAACCTAAAACAAATCGAAGGACGTTTATGAACATGTGCAAAATGTTTCTCCACATCATTTAATGTAAGCAAAAACACTTCCATTGTGTACCTCCTATGAGGACACCTGCATATGTCCAGTTTGCTGTGACACGAGGTCAGGTGACAAGTGGAAATAAACAGGTAAGGATTACACCCTGCTTATTATTTGTATACTAGAGTAGGCCTCACCATAGGGTCCTTTCTGTAGCTTGCTCCTGTTCAATCAAATTGTGAAATTCTGTGATTGATGTTAGCCCTTCCAAAAGCTGGAACTTACTCTCTTGATCTTACAAGTGAATCCTGGGGTGTTGAAGTTTTTTTGTTTTCATTTTCAGGGTGCTGTGCCCAAAGGTAACGCCACAAAAGAATTCATTGAGAGTTTACAGCTGAAGCCAGGACAGGTAGTTTACAAGTGTCCAAAATGTTGCAGCATCAAACCAGACAGAGCACATCACTGCAGGTATGGTCACTTGTGTGTCATAATATGATAATGTGATGCTGTGGTTCAAGATTAAAATAAAGCATCTGTCTGGTTGACCAATGTACTGTTGTAGGTTGGGGTTTCTGAGGGGGCTTGAGGATTTATTCACCTAATTCCTGTTGAACCCTGATGTGAGTTAGGTACCTAACTTTCTTAAGCCCCTGAAATCCCAGTCCTCAGCAAGACCATAAATCCATAAAATGTGTAGAGTCCTACAAATATGTGGATATCCTTATTATATCTGCATCCATGGATGCGATGCAGATAGCCACAGACCATTTCTTGCGGATGCAGATTGGAGGTGCGGAGGGCTCTAAAAATGTGGCAAGGCTCAGAGTACTTGGACATTGTGCCCACATTGTTCAAACATCCATTCCTTAGGGGAGGATTTATGAAAAGGGGATATTTTATATCCTAGTAAAGCGCAGAGAATAGAAGTTGATAAAGTACAGGTAGGAGTTTGAAGAGAAACAGTTAAACGAAAGAGTCCATTCAATTAGATCGCACGAAGGCAGACTACTAATGCTGACATATTTTGTAAGTGCTTGTATATAACTGCAAGAAGTTTAAATACTAAGATGGGTGTACCTGAGTGCCTGGTACTAAATGAAGGTATCATAGAAATTTGGTGGGATGATAATCAGTGGGATTGTTATACCAAGGTACAAAATATATAGGAATGGCAGAGTAGGTCATGTTGGTGGGGGAGTGGCACTGTAACTAAAAGCAAGCATAGAATCAAAATCACAAAAAATCTTAAATGTACCATAGAATCTCTCCAGAGAGAAATTCTGTTTCTGAATAATAATAGTAGAGCAGTAGGAATATACTATCGACCACCCAATCGGGATGACAGTGATG
Source organism: Pelusios castaneus (assembly GCA_007922175.1). Lineage (NCBI taxonomy): Eukaryota > Metazoa > Chordata > Testudines > Pelomedusidae > Pelusios > Pelusios castaneus. Next base: position 2,215,055 of record ML686024.1, on the reverse strand, counting down.
ATAGCCTAATACAGGGGTTCTCAAACTTTTTATGCTGGGGCCTCCTTTGAAAATATTTCAGGCTGTGACAACTCCCATCCTCCCCCAGGGGCAGTCTTAGGGATTCCTGGGACCGGGGCAAAAGTCAAGGATGCCCCTCCCCCCTGCACCACGTGCAGGGCCCCAGGCCCACTGGCCCCTCCAGGGCCCCCACTGGGGCCACCCATCTCTCCCACCAGGGCCTCCCAGCCTGTCCCTGGCTGCCGCTTCCCCCCTGCAGCCTCCCGGCTGCTCCCCCCCCCTTCTCACCTGCGGACTCCCCCCTCCCACTGCTCCCCCTGGCCTCTGCGGCGTCCCCTGGCCCCCTCTTCTCCTCTGCAGCTTCCCCCAAACCCCCTGCAGCCACCCTGCTCCACACACCCTTCCCCTCCCCCCATCTGTCTACCACCTGGCTGCTGCCCACTCTGGCTCTATACTGCTCCCCTGGCTGGCCAGGATACTTAAAGTGGTGATACTTAAAGCAGCAGTGGTGTGGGGCCTCTTTCCCCAGGGAGCCCTTGGCAGCTGCCCACCCGTTAAGACCATCTATGCCCTCCCCATGCCATGCTACCTTATCAGCGTGCACAGGGGTTGACAACTTGCTCCCCCATCCCTTCATGATCCCTCAGTTTGAGAATCCCTGACCGAATAATAATGAGGGGGGGTTCAGCTATTCTCTAGTGACTGGGTACATGTCACCTCAGGTTGGGATGCAGAAATAAAATTTCTATTCACCATTAATGATTGCTTCTTAGAGCAGCTAGCCCTGGAACCCACAAGGGAAGGAGCAAGTCTTGATTTAGTATATAAAATCATGACTCATGTGGAGAGAGTGAATAAAGAAGCGTTATTTAATCCATCACATAACATAAGAACCAGAGAACTCCCAATGATATAAATAGGCAGCAGGTTTGCAACGAAGTACAGCTTCACACAGTGCACATTTGAACTCATTGCTTGGGGAAGTTTTAAAGACCAGAAAGTATTACTGGGTTCAGAAAAGAATTAGATGAGTTTCTGAAAGAGAGGTCCATCAGTGTCTTAGCTAAAATGGCCATGAATGCAAACCCATGTTCTGGGTGTTCCTAAACCTCTGATGGCCAGAAATTGGACCTAGATGATTGGATGGTCACTCAGTACATTGCTGTGTCCTGGTAATTTTTTCTTAAGTGTCTATCAAAAGTCACTGTCAAATGGTAGTATTCAGGGCTAGATCGACCATTGGGCTGAACCAAAGCTGTTCTTGTGATCTAGAGAACAATTTTAAGCATATATATCTACACACGTGCACGCGCACACACTGTTCACATATTTTCTGTACATACATTTCCAATAATTATGATGACTAGTGTGACAAAGGCTTTCATTAGAGACTTGCATGACATTCTTTGGAAGACTTGTATGTAGATAACAGACCCAGAGGATCCCTCTCACCCTTATGTTCACCTGCCTGGGGCAAAGAGATCCCTTGGTCACAGATATGTTTGAACCAGAATTATTCACTGCTGGTTAAAAGCAGTTGATAATGATCACAGTACTTTCTTTGTCATTGTTTATCTGTGAACCAAATTTCTTAAAGCATGTCAGTGTGACAGGACTCTCTTGTACAACCTGGAAGTGTGGGAATGCTGTGCTTCCTTAACTCTCCAGCCTGGGCTGTCTCTCACAATGCTTTGCCGGTGAGGAACAGCAAGCCCCACCACATGGTGTTATCACTCAGCCACCAGCGTGCAGAAGTACACCCGGCTGAGTTACTATGAATCTTTGCCAAGCCATTCATTATACACAGGGAAACACCAACACATCTTCCAAGCTCCCAGCCTTGCACCCCAGAAATATAACATCTTATACTGCTCAGGACCATCTCTCTTGAACAGTGCAAGCTCATTCATTAGTTTGCCCCTTTGTCAAAGGAGAGTGGACATGCACCAGCCTTTGTAAATTGAGCAGATTCCCCAAGTGCTTTAGAAAAACTCACTGGTTGAGATAAAACATTAAACTAAGTTTATTAACTATTTAGACAGATTTTAAGTGATTATAAGTGGTAGGCATAAAGGTCAGAGATAGTTACTAAAGAAAATAAAAGGTAACCACACTTTATTATTATTATTTAAATCCTAAACTTTATTAGATTAAACAGTATTTCAATCAAGCGTGTTTTCTCACCCCACTGGATACTGTAGGTTGGTTACAGTTCTTAATACACAGGCTGAATTTCCTTCTCAGCCTGGGACCAATCTCCGTTTGAAGTCTTTGTCTTCCCCAGTGTTCTTGTTGCCTGTAAGTGTATATTGGGGAGGAGAGAGGTGATCTCCTGGTCCCATTGTTCCTTATTTTATACTCTCAATTCATCATGTCCCAGGCATGTCCTGGTCAGTCTTGCTGAATCAGAGTTTTGTATTCTGCTTGTGCAACTGAGTCACAGAGTTGAGAAATCATCATTGTATGGTGGTTGCAAAACTGTCTCTTATTAAATTGTAAATCTCCTGTTTACAATTCCCTGCTGTCCAGTGGTCATTTAATGCCCATTTGGGTGTGGGATACCACCTTTGTTGTAACTGGAGAGCTAGTAGTAGGCATCTCCCAAATTCACAACATATTTCAATAACAACCATATAGCCGAATCTCACAACTTGTCTCACTGGAACTCTAGTAAGTAAATGAGTGCAATGCCAACAAGTTGCTGATCCAAATGAAATAACATGACGGCGTCTGTCACTTATTGCTGCTGTAAATACTGTCTGACATCTCTTCCATTCTGAATGGTATTGTGCCTCTAAAATGTGATCTCAGTTGCCTGCAGTGCACGTAAGTGAAAACTAACTCTTCCTGAGGGAAAATCCCTTTGTGTCTCACTCCATAGGGTTTAGGAAAGTATTCGAGTGTAATGTTCTCAGGCCCTCTCCAGTGCCCATTGAGGTCCATGGGAGTCCTTTCACATAAATAAATAAATACGTTATTCCCTGTTCTGTGTGAGGATGTTCCACATAGCAGGATCATCTACGTGCACAGCAGAGGGTGTTGGTGGCCATGTGCATGAGATCCTGTGCCTGTGTGAGGCAGCTGTACCCAATTAACTGCTCCTTCTGTACCCTACTAACCTTTTGGCTCTGGCTCTGCCATCTAGCCCCTCAAAGAGTCTGAAGGTAGAGGGCCTTTGCAGCTTCTCATTCCCTGCCTTATCCTGGACTGAGCTCCTGCAAGTTAGTGCAGCCCCAGTTGTCCTTTCACCTTGTCCCTCCGCTGGACTCAGCAGGGGATTTTGTAATTCCCACCCCTAGCTGCCTCCCATCCCTACTCCTTATGACTCCTGGGTGGGCTGCTGTCTTACTCTCCTCTTGGACTTATTGCTCCACATCATCCCCCTCAGACTTCTTCCCTCTCCTCTCAGTCAATGTCTCCTGTCTTCCCCCTGAGTGCTGCAGGGAGTAGGTGGCAGGTACCTACTTCCCAGCTAGTCATCTCTATTGCCAAGATCTTGTGGTGTAGCCTGGGGAAAGGACACCCATTCCTACTCTGGTATGACCCCTGACTCGTAAAGGGATCCAAGGGGTAACAAAGAGGATGACTTGCTGCCTCAGTATGCCTCTTGGTACTCCCTGGCTGTGTGAATGGGTTTAGGGAGTGAAAGAGGCTTCCCTTACTCGTGCACTCCTGCACTCACATGGGAATTCACTGATGACGGTACAGCTGGCCCATGCCTTGGCCCCTACCTCTGGCTGTTATTACTCTCTTGCCATCTGCAGAGATTTGGGGAGTGAAAAATAGCCTTGTTTAGGCTGTTAGCTAGGGGACTAGGGAAGAGGAGATGCCTCCAGGTCCTATACTTATACACAGCACAGTCTCTACTACTTTTTTACTCTTGCAGAGGTGGGAAGAATATGCGTATGAGCCATCCACGGAGTAGTGCACGAGACAGGGTGTGAAACTGATTATCAATAAGACAATAAAACCAATTACCCAAAGGTCCTGGCACATGCACATAGCTAATAAACTGAAGGTAAAAGGGTTTTTTTCCCTGTCATTCAGTAATACTTAACATAGGTGTTGTTCGTTACCACAGGGACAATTTTCAAGCAGCTAATTTTTAGGGTGCCCTTTTAAATACTTGTGATTTTTAAATCACAGTAATGTGAAGCTGCTTCTTGCAATACAAAGCTGCTTATGTTCCTGATTATTGAACCTGGGGCAAATACTGACCTGGGTGACTTTGTCTTCTTGAGGGGGAAAAGAAATCTTAGGTACCAGCCCTGAATTGGTAAGAGGTGTGCCTGCACTATCCGATATCCAAAATCAATGTCAAGTTGCTTATTTGTATCTTGAGAATACAACTGCTTGCCCTTGAGAACTACTTCCTTCCAAGTTCCATAATATATACCCAACTATTTCAAAATAGGGATGTTACTATTAGTATATACTCACAAGACGACATTTATTTTTTGATTGTCAGTGTGTTTGTTTGAGTTTTTCTTAAAGGTCAAAACAGTTTCACTTAATGATAGGAAAAATATAATAAGCAGAAGCCTTGATTTCTCTATTTAAAGCCTGCTAAGGTTGTTGTGAAACCACATTTTCCTGGTCTTTATATTTGATTTTCATACTTGTTTTTGCATTTTAGTGCTTTCTTCACTGCCTTATCATATGAAAGAGGAGCAAAAAGCCTTTATTTTATTATGTTACCTGGGGATTTAAAATGTGTAGTGAAACAGCAGTGATTAGTACACAAAGAGAGACTAACATTAAAATTCATTATCTTGTGATTGTTTGACTCCTAAGTACAGTACACATTTGCAGGACTTTTTAGAATTTTTAACTAGAATTCCCATATATACTTCGGTCCCTCTGACCACTTTTGCTAAGTTCTTAAAATCTAATATTTTAATAGTGGTGATGGTATCTCTGGCTCCAGTCGGTAAATTCATCCAGTGCCTGATTGACTACATCGTCAGGTGTTTTCAAAAAAAAATTAATTTGAATTTTCCATTTTTATAAATAAATAAAGCTTTTGTCAGTGAGTGAATTTAATAAATAGGTAAAATTTCAATAATCTGTTACAAAGCCTATTCTGAGAGGTTGATCTAGTGAGGTATTGTGTGATTTTATTTTTTATTCCACTACCTTGAAACTGTCACAGAGCCAGGATGTCAAATCTAGATTATATCAATTTCATTTAATTTGCTTAAGTATAATGTTCAATGTCTGTATTAGTGGAACCATTAATCATAAGGTTACATTGTTGTGATTTGACATCAACTTTTTATACAGTTGCAATTTGGGACAATAGGATGATTGACAATTTTGAACAGAAGTAGCCAAATTGGTATGGGAGGGAGTGAGGGATGAGTGTGTGTGAAATACGTCTCCTTTATCCCTCCACGTGCTTAATTTTCTTTGTACTCTTGCTTTATTTCTTCAAGCCACTCCCTATAAAGATTTTTGTTCTTTATTTCAGTGTTTGCAAGAGGTGTATTCGGAAAATGGATCATCATTGTCCCTGGGTTAATAACTGTGTAGGAGAAAATAACCAGAAGTACTTCGTACTGTTTACAGTAAGTGGCTTATTTAGTAAAATTTTCTGTTCAAGCAGAGACAATGAAATTCCAACTATGACCTGCTAAACAGCTGTGTAGATATTTTTTTGTTGTTGTTGTTTTTAAATTTTAGTAGGATCAGACTGGGAAATATATTGTAAATTAGCAAAATTAAATAATTAGTGAGCACATGTAATAAAAGAGCAGGGATAAATCATCACAAAAGGCACTTTGCCATATATTTTTGTTAATTATGTACTTTTAGTTGGTATAATTCATAATATAGCAGTAAATACACTTTTAAAAATACTCCATAGTAATGAAGTTTCTATCGCAGCTAAAAAAATCTGATTTTGGAATTCAGGTCTATGATGAGGGTCTTAGGTACTACGATAATACAAGTAATAATAATATTGTACCTCACTATAGCATCTGCTGTTACCTCTTTGCTGTAAGGATGGAGAGAAACCTTCCTTTTTTGGCAAGGGTTACCAGAGTTATACTTGTAAATAGCTAATTTTAGTACTCAAAATCAGCCAGAAACGTTTCTGATTTTCTCACTGTGTACTGTATACAGAAGAAAAGTATGACAGTGCAAACTTTACTACCTTATTTGCCATTAAACAGTGAAATTTGATCTCTCTTAAAGTCAATGACAAAACTCCCCAGAAAATTCCTGGCAAAAGAACGTTATTGCTGCACTATTGACTTTTAATGTTGTTCCATTTTATCAGTAATTTTTTATGGTAAGTCTCTGGCTGGAAGATGGTGTGTTACAGTATTAGGAAAGAGGTGCAAGTTTTCAGTCAGGCTTGAAATAAGAATTGAGAGTAAATGGATGAACCCCTTAAATTGCTTTCCAATGTATGGTGTATTGTGGTATTTGCTAGAGGCAGAGCTAGTCAACTTTCTCTTTGAGGAGCAATACCTAGTTTAGTTGAGAAAAGAGGAAAATATTTACTCCAGATACTTTCCCACTGGAATATTCTCTTCTCCGTCTGATCAAGCCTTTACTAATTATCTTTAGGAGGAATGGGAGATGTAAATGTGTTTCTTTTTTCAACAACCAGTTTGGAATACCCTACATGTGCGATCTGGGGGATTTCAGCTAAATTTGACCCATCTGTATTTCATATTAAACATCTAATCTGTTTGAGGAGAAAACGAAACACAAGTCATTCTATTCATCTCTTTTTTAAAGGCTCAGAAGGAGGAAGGATGATACACATAAGAATATCAAGAGAAAAATACTTTTCCATTGCCTTTCATTTGTGGCTCATTTGGAAGATATGTTCCCATGTCCATTGGTATTTGTTTCATTCTGTGCACCACTACAATGACAACCTTCCTACCTGTATTTGTGTATGTTGTTAAGTGGTAGCAGTAGCTACAGTTAACAATTTAATGTTGAAATGTGGGGGGGGGGGGGGGGGTTGGTTTT
>ML686024.1:2164642-2201122 GCA_007922175.1 Pelusios castaneus | reverse complement strand
GAAAGAAGCTGCAGTGTGTACGCGATAAAGCGCTATAGTTATAGCGCTTTCCTTGTTCCGCAATAAAAGTTATTGCGGGACAAGACTGTAGTGTGTACATAGCCTTAGTTGAGGAACAGTTAGATGTGACATTCTATTAAATGTGGACTGTTTGCTTCTTTTTCCTGGCACCTAGTTGAGATGGGCAGGTTTCCTCTGATGCACATTCAAGCTCAGAGAACCTTTCCTCTCAACCCACCCTCTCACATATACCTCACTGTGGTGATTCTTCTCTGCTGGAAGAGAGGGCTTCTGACAGAGCCTGACATTTTGCTCCCTGGGTCATCTGTTGGAGACAGCATCAGTAGTTAGTGGTGTGAAGGGCTTATTCCCTCCTGAAGTTGCCCACATTGCTGCTTGCACAAAACCTCCAGGACTGGAAGTTCAAAACACACCCTTGTACTATAGTGACCTGAGCTGCAGTGCAGTGGATCCATGTACTGACAATAGACAGGAAGAAGATGATTTTGCGGAAAAGGCCCTAAATTAAAGACAGGAAGTCTGCCCATTACAGGTAGCCAGAATCAAGGAATATAATTTTCTCCTTAAAGGAGAACCAAACAATGCATTTATAGCCAAAAGGGCTGCATGCTTAAGACCTAATTTATTTTATGGATTGCAAATATGAGGATTTTTTTTTTTAATGATTGACTAAGGATTGTTTCAACTGATTGCTTGAAAGCCTGTTATTGCTCTTCCTCTAACCTTTACTAAACCAATATCCATTTTTTCTTTCCAGTCAGTATACTTATTTAATTCTTTCTCCCTGCTGTCCATCCACGCATGTCTTGGCAGCAGTTTTAATGGAGTGTCAAGAGCACCACGTATATTCAGTCGTGCTGAACAGAGGACATTTCCTGAACTTGCATGGTGAACCTGGGAGCATTATAGAGATTATCTTGGGTTTTTTTGTCTGCAAATTTGTAATGGATTCATGTAAAACTTTCCTACATCCAACTCTGGCACATTTCAGCCAATAAAAGTACATGTTGTATTTCTATTTGAAAATTGACTTGTGACAATTGTAGGGTTTTTTTTAAAGCTTTGAATATATTTCTAAACGTGATCAAAAATGACACTTTTGTTTTCCAAGGAATATTTCCTATCCTTTTTTTTTTTTTTATTAAAGGAAAGGATTGGTATAGGTAAATTTGTATTTTCTTACTCCATCCATGTGATGAGAAGTAATTGAGAGATCCTTTTCCCGAAATCAGAACCATAGCAATTAAGTGCTTAACTGAAAGTGTGATATTTCTGTTTTCAGGGAATAGAACAATTGAAAAAGGAAGAGAGAAGATGGGCTAAAAAAACAAAATGGATGAATATGAAAGCAGTATTTGGCCATCCGTTCTCTATAGCATGGCTTAGCCCATTTGCAACTCCAGACCAAGGAAAAGCAGACCCATACCAGTATGTGGTCTGAAGAATTCTTGACCACAACTTCCACTAAAATAAAACCACATTTCAGCACTACTGTTATGTAATTTTTACATGAATGTTTAAAACAAAATACAAAACAAACTCTTTTTGTCTTTTAAAGGCTGTTAATTGCAGAGAAAAAAAACCCGTCTTCTGCAGTTTTAGATAATTCTGTCTCTGGTGGCTGAAGCGTCTTTTTTTAATGTAACTTTACTGGCCTTTGTTTCTATCTGCTTTCTGTATGGCATAACTAATGTGAAGGAGATCCTCTTTCTCTGTTGTGCCTGTCTCTGCTAACTGAATAACTATCATGCTGTCTTTGGACTGTGAGGATATCTGTGAATGAAATTCAAGTGCCAACAGAGTGCCATCTTCCTATATAGACATCTTTGGACTCCTGATGGTGTGCACAGTTCTGACCAGGCCATGGGTTTCTTTCATAAAAGAGGACTTTAACTGGGACGTGGACATTTTGCTTACTGAATGCTGAAAGGTGGAAAATGAGAATGTGGTGCTGTGCGAGAGCCAATTAATACCGTGATTACATGCAGTTAAAACAAACGTTGCCATCGTCATCTTTTTTGTTTCCAGAGACAAAATTGATTCCATCTTTCTGGCATTATTTTGCCTGCTCCCTCCCTTGTAATCAGGAAATGCTGCCCTTCTAGGGAAGACTTGGCAGCATTGTTGGAAGACTTTCTGAATTAAATGCCTTACACTTAGAGGAAAATAGAAATTTCAATTTAAAACTCTTAGGATCATCTTTTTTGTGTGTGTGTCTGTCTTTGAGAAATAAGCTGTTGAAGCAATACCTACTAAACAGTGTTTAACATGTAGGACATGGACAACTTGCCATAAAAGTTTAGCACTGATAGTTTGCATGGGTACACCCAAGCAATTCGTTCGCTGTTCTTGGGACTGTCTTTATAACTTCATAAATCCCTTCTTATATTTATACATATAAATATTTTAAAATGGGAAATGTCCATGTTAAGGAGTATGCATGTCCACTGTCATGGCTCTGTGGGTAGTAAATGGTGCACAGCAACCAGCTGACAGAGGGAGGGGTGAAGGGTATTCCATCAAAACCAAATGCAGGTAAAACTAAATCTCATGTGACTGAAACTAATGCTTTTGTATCTGGGCAGGAATTTTGTTATATTCTGGATTGTTTTGAAAAGGTACAGTTAGTATAGCTGCCAGCAAGGCCCCATCAATCAATCCTGAACAAAGGAAAAATATAAATAAGCTGTGTCTATGATTTCGGTGTAACCTTTTTTTCCATTTTCTTAAAAAACTTTTTATTTTGGAAAATGACCTATTAGGCTGAATCAAAGCCAAGGGGAAAGGGGGGGGGGGAGGCTGGGGACGAAAAGGCTAATGGATCTGTCTCATTTAGAAAGTAATGTGAATGCTGCATCTTTTCAATTTTGTTAATGCTTCCATATGGAAAACAAAATGCAATAAAACTTTTTCAAAAATTGTTTCTGCTTTTTTCTTACTCTAAATATTTACAAAATTTGTAATCCCTCTTTAAATTTTCATCTACAGCCAAGCTGGAAGAAACAGGAAGGTTATATAATTTTGGTGCTCAATTTTGAAGTTTAAAAATTAATCAGTAATGCACTGTTAGCTATTTAACCACTTTTAAGAGGTTAAATAGCTATCATTGACTGCATCCAATGGATAAGGAAACCCCATATTTTTCTCCTGATTGGTTTAGAAGTAAATCCACAGTAGTGTATTCATAACATCTCAATTTGTTGCCATAGGAATGCACACAGAGGATTATATGACCTCATTGTATGCTTCAGTAAGAGACTGGGTGGAGAAAGATGCCTTTTGCATGCACACTGTTCTTAAAAGGACATTTTTCTTTATGCTCTATCTCTACTTGTCAAACGTGTGCTTGAAAACCCCAGAATATGTTTACCTCTTTAATTTTAATTTGTGGTATGATGTGAATTTGTTTGGTTAAAAATTATGAGCCAGACATTCAGCTGGTATAAATTAACTCAGCCTATGGGAGTGTGGAGCTGTATTGATTAACAGTTACTGAGAATCTGGCCCCGTAACATTTTAAAGACACAGTCAAGTGTGTTTAATCCAGATTATTAAAACAAAATAAAAAGCAACAAATGTGTGTGTTTGATAGTAGTTTATATTTGAACATTTCTCAGATGTATATTCCCCTCATTCCAGTTTGAATTCATTTCTGCCTTTCTCTTGTATTATAGCAATTACATTTGTATGCCACAGGGTTGCTTACATGAATTATTGAAATGCTAGAATATTTTATTGGTCTTAAATATGGTAAACTTTTTTTTTCCCTCCTGAATCTAAATGTTACCAGACAATGGTTATTTTGAGGATAACTAACTTGTGATTATATATAATAATTTAAATATTACATTACTATATTTGAAATACAGATTTTTCTTTTAAGTGGAATTTAAAACAGTTTTTAGGAATACCCATGGTTTTCTCTGTTTCCAGAACTGTGTATAGCCGATAGCGATCAATGGTCTGTCATTTTACTGATACTTTCCTGCAGAAGGTAAAGGTTGATGCAGTTTACCCCTAGGAGATGCAGCTCAGCATTTGAATGTATAAGAGGTGGAGTTACCAAGCTGTTTCAAAGTTAGGCTCTAAAGTAGTTTTATTTCTTTAATACTTGACTTTATTTTTGAAATTCTCCTGCCTTTCTCATACATTCAAATGGTAAGCAGTATTTGTTGTATTTCCATTTGAGAACTAATTTTAAATAAGTACTTGTGAATCAATAAATTTGGAATACTAACTAAGCTTTATAAGTTATTTTTTTTCTAGTTCTGTATCACTTTTTTTCTTTTTTTTAAGTATGTATCATAAGCACTTTTCCTTCTTAAATTCCAAAGGGGTTTAGTCTAGTTCAGCAAAACTAACAAAGAGAGTAGTGGCAAATAAATTTGTTATTCTTTAAAAGTGCCACAAAGCTCCTTGTTTGTTTTCCTTCTTAAAACATCCCTTCCCTATTCTATCTCTTTAGATCATGTTGACCGCAGCATGGGTAGCAGCATACGAGACTAGGAGACAGAGTTTTAATAGTCAGGGATCTCCATGTCTTGAATACACGTTAAAATAAATGGATTGCTGGGCATTGGACAACAGGAGGAGGATTATCCAATCTGATTAATTGCACTCTAATTAGCACAACCTCATGCTGACTTTGTGTATGTGGCAGCCTTAATTACAGATAATGCATGGGATCTAAAAAAAAAAATTCTACCCCGAAACTGTAGGGCTATTACTCCAGTTCATCACAGAAATTGTGAAAAAGGAATCAACACAATGGTGAAGCAGGCCTTTTGGCTCTGCTGCTTGGGAATTAGTTTAAATCAGTGGTTCTCAACCATTTTGGCTCAAGGGCCACAGATATCATTTTTACCACCCTGAAGGGCCACCATTCCCCATTAGCAGGCACCTCCCCACCTCCACTGCAGCCAGACAGAAGGAGTTCAGTGAAGAGGCTGCCACCTTGCTGATCTCCTGACTACAGCAGGGAAAACTCATGCATCCTATAGCCCTGTGTGCTCCACCTGTGGCTCTAGCCAGTGGCTCCCTTTTGCAGTGAGGAAGGATGATGAGTGCTCCCCTCCCCCTGGCTCCAGCAGAGAGCCCAGTGATTATGGAGCTGGGTGGAGCACTTTGCTGTGCTTCCTGCTACAGAGGAGTAGGAGAGCGCTGATCTCCCACCCCCCTGCAGCAAGGAACCTGCACTGGTCTTTTAGCCCCACAGAAACACTCTCTGCCTGGGTCCTTAGGCAGCAGCTCCCTTCTGCAGCTGACAGGAGGGGATCCACGGGCCACTTTGAAAGCCCCCCATGGGCTGCTTTTGGCCCAAGCCCCAGGTTAAGAACCACTGGTTTAAGCAGTAGAACAATGACTTGATTTTCCCATCTTTATCCTTGTTGCACATGCTTGCATCAGTTCTTAAATGCCATAAGCAGCAATGAGGGTAGACATGGTTTGATCTAACTTTGCAGATACTTTGTTGGCGAACTACAGATAACCTAAACTCACTGCTGTGCTTTAAACTGAAAAGCGCTTCAAGCTCATTGCCCGAACAGTGTGAGTGCAGGACCCTGAAACAGACTTCTTCATGCCCCTGTGGGAAACCATGCAATAGTTTAAAACAAGGCAAGAAAGGCATTGCTTTTCTGCGTGAAGATTTCCTGTCTCCAGTACTGTTCAACGGAGAAGGACAGAAGCTGAACAGGCTCTCCAAGTGGCAATAATAGTAATGGTCCCTCCGGTTGCAAGGACTTGCCGTTAGAATGTATAATACGGTGCCAAAGCGATACATTTCCTCCAGGGCCGTCCCTTGGGGGGAGCAGGAACCTGAGGCTGTGGTCGTAAGCTGAAGGCAGTGGGGTGGGGGAGCGGACTGCATGGCAGTGGCAGGCCTGTGGAACCACGGGGCTTGAGGTAATCACCCCACTCGCCCACCTCAAAGAATGGTCCTGATTTCCTCCTTCCTACTGCAAGCTGTTGAGACCCCAAGCATTCTCACTGGTCTGTTTTGAAGTTCTGGCTTATGGGCCTGCATTAACAAATGGAAAAGAGCATTTAATAAACTCTGCAAATGTCCCAGTTTAATGCACAGAACTGCATGGAGTTCTTCCACTCCTGCTGATCTATACCATATCTCTATAATGAAACTACAGCTGCCACTATCTGAAAACTTATAGCATGTTATTGATCAGCCCTACTGCTTTTAAGGTGGTGATTATGCTCTCATGATATACCAACAAAGCTTGAGAGGGTTTTTCAGCAAAGTTGTCCTGAAAGAATCTATGGATCATTGAGAAGTAGAATGGTAATCTCACAGTAATAAGAAGGTATTCTTAGTCAGACTATGTTTTTGTTAACACCTATTTAGCTTTGGCAGCGTTCTGGGAAAAGAACTTTATTAAAGAGCCAACATCTTCAATTAAGGTTGGAGGAAGTTTTCATTCTAGATTTATTATTTGTTACACTAAATCGAGACTGCCCATATATGGACCGGAGTCTGTTGTGGTAGGCACTAAACAAAAATACAGTCTGCGCCCCAAAGCACTCACGGTCTGAGTAAATTCACTTTAGATCCCTGTTCCCTCAAGAAGGAGAGCATCAGAAAAATAGGGTAATACTTAGTATTTTGGAAAAAGAAAAACATTTTCAACCTTTCATGGCCTAAGTTTTCAAAAGTGATTATTTTGGGACCCTCTATTGGGGCAGGTTTCCAATTTGAGACAATTTATATAGGTCTGTTGAATACGCATCCTTTTGAACTCAGACTCAAATTGGGCACCCAAAATTACTGGTTCCCGTTGTCTTCTGAAGCTTGTGTCTTTAGTATGTGCATGGGAGGAAATGGTATTAAAGGAGAGCTTTCATTCATCACTGAAGTTTTCGGTTGTAGAGTTGGTTATGACAAATCTAAATGTGATTATTTCAAATCCTGATATGTAGCCTCAGAGATGTAAAAAACAGTTCATTAGGTGAAGGTGAAAGTGTGCAATGTTTATGCCTTAAATTAGAGCAGGAGAAGGCAACCCCCAGCACGTGTACCAACAGTGGCATGCACGCAGTACTCTCTGCAGCACCACAGAAATTACCACTCCTGCCACCAAAAGCCACTCTGGGTAGCTTATTTCAGGTGTAGCTCGGGGTGCAGGGAGTCCCTGCCATTCCCATTCCCCCAACGTGCCACAGAAAGAAGCTTGCTGGAGCGGCTCCTTTCTGCAGCATGCTGCCGCCAAAAGTCGCCGCTCTGGCCAGCTTCTTTTTACGCATGCCTGGGGACCCCCAAGAGGACCTGCTTCTCTTTCCATGGCATGCCTGGGAAGCACCTCCTTGCCCCCATTCCAGCTGAGGCCGTCACCGAGTTTTCAGGCAGCCGCCACATTTTTTCAACATTGGAGGATGCCAGCAAATTGCAACAGATGAGGATTAGGGAAGAAGAGCTGGCATGGGTGTCAGCAAAGGTTGCTGAGCCCTGAATTAGAGGGATCCAATGAAGTATCAGGAAAAATAAGTTCACATTTTAAAAAGGGATCATTTTTAAAGGTTTTCACTCAAAAAAAAAAATAGTTACTGCAAGGCTGGCATAGAAAATTGTTCTCTGAAGATTGTGTGTGTGTGCGTGGATGGACACCAGCCAACTTGGAAATTGAATTTAATCAGTAAAGTATAAAAAACATTTTGCCCTGACTTATGGGGAGATTTCAACATAATCATTACTATCGATACTGTGCCCCCACTACAGTCATGGGCGCTGCATAATTGTTGGTAATAAATTATTTAAAAATCTCTTCTTTTTCTTCTACAGGGGATCGAGCGCCTTAAGAATCAGAAGCCTACTTGGGAAAAAGTCAGCAGCTGGGAAGGGATGAAACTGGCTTTTGGTGGGGATTTCTCTCTGAGCTGGTTCAATCCCTTTTCAGGCCTGAGTGGCAAAAAGGTTCCGCCGCCTGGGGTGGCAGCAGGTGCTCCACCTGAAATAGGGATTGAAGAGGCTCTTGAGCAATTCTTGGAACAAGAAGCTGCTATCCAAGTGTTAAATGAATAAGCAAAATGCTCTCCAAAATGTCAGCCAGCACTCCGCTTTTATGAAATGTTTGTACCCAGTATTTAGCTTTAAGGGACCATGGTGCAGAAAACACCTGGACGTATTTGTCCAGAAGTCAGGTGCAGTACTAGCAGAAGCAATGCAAATCTCTATTGAAAACCCAACCAATGATGTAATTTATAAGCTCCTTTCCCCATGTGTTTGTAATATTAATAATGTAATATTTTTTTACTTGTAACCCTTTTGAGTGCTGAAAAGTAAGCAAAGAGCAACTGACCAGCTTTGCACGGTTCCAAATTGTTTGTTCAGGGAATTAGTCCTTTTTTGGTCCCCAGTGTACGTCCGCACTGGAGCTTTAGGTCAACTTAAGGAAGGCTAAGTCGACCTACAGACTCCTGCGTCCACACTGGGCTTATATTAAAGCGACTTAAGCACTTCCTTAAGTTGACTTAATAACACCACCTCTTAAGGTTGACCTAAGACTTAAGTCGACCTTCTTAAGTTGACTTAAGCCAGTGGAGATGGGGGATAGCCCTTAAGTCGAACTAATTGGCCTCCAGGCCCCCTCGCAAAGTTCCTGGCCACTTCTCCGTCAACCTAGCACCTGCCAGTGTGGAAGCAAGGCTGTGGACTCTTAAGTCAACTTAACAAGGTCGACTTCAAGTCAACCTTGGTTAAATCGACTTAACAGGGCCTCCAGTGTAGGCGTACCCAGATGCTGATGCTGTCTTTGAACCATGAGGTTCCCAGTTCAGGTTTCAGCTGTTTTAAGGTGCAGGGCAGGTACAGCTGAAGGGCTGGTTCATCCTGATGAAACTCCACTGACATCTGTTGTGCTGGGAATAAATTTAGCCCATGGTAACTCCAACTATTCCTGAGATTATGCTACTTTGAAGGCCTGATCCAATGTCCATTCATCCAGTGCCCTAAGTCTGCAACAGTGACTGACTCGTTGGCAGACACAAAAAGTGACTCTGGTACATTGCTACTGTTTGGTGAACATGACAAGCATATGTGAAACTTGACAGCACAGTAAATCTGTCATATAAGTCTTTATCAGTGTGCCATGAAATTGTACTTGACTGTTAATAAATAGCAGGGTTGTGTTTAAGAAAGAAAACTGCTCAGTTACACTGGTTTCCATGATGACAAGTTCCAAAAGGGTAGCTGTGTTAGTCTAGGTCAGCAAAAACAAACAAGAAGTCCTGTGGCACTTTTAAAGACTAACACATTTATTTATCGCATGAAATTTCTTGGGAGAAAATCCCACTTCGTCAGATGCTTTAAAGTGGATTTTCTCCCACGAAAGCTCATGTGATAAATAAATTTGTTAGTCTTTAAAAGTGCCACCGGAGCCCTTGTTTGGATTCCATGGAAGAGTCAGCATTTACCAAGGTTTACCACACGGTTATCTGGCATGCTGCAATACTGCCTTAAGCGACAATATCTTAAATATTCAGCTGTCAGGTCTTGGTAGTTGTGTTTTTTTAAAATGACCACTATGTAATGTTTTTAAATAGTTACACATTTGTAGTTAGTAAGTGTTTACATGAGAATAGATGCTAGATATAAAAGTTTTATTACCATCAGTTGCAATAGTTACACAGCTCATGAATGGCAAAGTCATAAATGAGTTGTATGATGCATCCAAAAAGAAGGCCACTGAAATTTTATATATCAAACAACATTGCCCTACACCATTTGTATATTGCAAATGAGCATGGACGAAGATAAGTTTATTTTAGGAATATTTTAGACTTTTTTAAAAAATGGACATTTTCTGTCATCTTTTTCCTTTGTAAAAACAGATCCCTTAGTTACCATCAAGCCAGTTCTATAGGGCTAGCGGGGAGCCACATATTGGCTCTGTCATTGGCCTGCCAATTCACTTGGGCAAGTCACGTCCCCTCTCTGTGCCTCAGTTTCTGTTTCTCTAAAGTAGGGATAGGATAGTTAACCTCTTTTGTGAAGTGTGTAGAAATCTATGGATGGAAGGCATTATTATGGACGAGGTAGGTGATATTTTTATTTCTTAGACATGCCCCAAATGGAATCTGCACCAACCCACCTGATTTGGAAAATATTTAAAAAAAACAAAATCCTGTGCCCTTAATATGTAATGACTTGACACACAGGAGTACTAGTGAGAGACTGGACTTTATTTCTTTGTTCCAGTCATCTGTCGTGGGTAAGGGTCACAATAAGTTAATGCCCAATTTCTCTGATGTGGATTAATATGCACTGACGCCAGCAGATCCTTTAAGCAGTTTTGTCGAAAAACAGGAAAAAAATTTGAGCAAATTTTTCAGAAAAATTGCCCCCTTTCTTTCTATGGAGGAAAATCCAAAACTTTTCTAGGTGTTCTAGTCAACATGAATTAAGACTCAGGTTTGTAAATTGTCCATAAATCTAGAGCTTCATTTTAAAGAAAACCTGTCCTTTATACTAAACTATTATTTTGTCATCAGAAACAAATAGAACTTTTCTTCCGTAAACCTCTCGGAATGTCGTTGTAGCTGACTATAAGAAAATGAGCAACTGTCACTCTTCTGCGCCCAAAGTGCACTTGTATCAGTGCTTCAAAGCAAGTGGACAAATAGGGACACTTAAGAAGCCCTACATGTGGGAGTGGTAAGGGGGACTTACTATAAAGGGAAAAGGGAACTTTTAAGCAGGAAAAATAAGTTTGGCTCTTTTAACATATGTATTCTAGCTTTGGCTTGGTGTTCGGACTTGGGTAAGTCGTTTTCTCTCTGATGTATTTGCCCTACTTATAAAAAAGTCATAGCAACACTGGATTATGTGCGGACTAATTAATGTTTGCAATGTCAATTGTGTTGAATATATAATTTGAAAATTACTTTGAAATGCTCTGTCAGGGCTAATGATGATTAGAATGGGAAATAGCATCTGTTTTGCTTGGGGAAAAATAGGAAGTATTTCATCCTAAACAGGAACAACTGGCATATGCATGTTACATATTTGCTGAAATAAAATGATTGCAGGATGTGAATGCAATTTTTTTTTATAGCCACCCAACTGTTCCAATACAAGCTATTCTGCTTTTTGAACCCAGGGTGGGCATTGCATAAAAACAAGCTTTCATTTGAGACTTCAGCTACGGTTTCCAATCGGCCAGAAAATACCAGGGGACGATCCTGGCTACGTTGAAGTCAATATAAAACTTCCATTCAGTGATGCACCACGTGAGAGAGACACTCTGTCTCTCTCTCTCTCTCTCTCTGTGTTCGTTCTGATGAACATGAGCACAGTCACCGGGGCCGTCCTGTGGGGGGAGCAGGCCCAGGGCCAATCGGCCGAGGCGGGGCCCCCACCCCCATGCTAGAGGGGACTGTGGTGGGCCAGCCCGCTCCACCCCCCAGGGACCCCTGTCCCCCCTGGGGACTGGGAGCTGGCCCCAGCTGGGACTCCAGGCTGCAGCCGGGGACCCAGGGCCGCTGCTGGGGCTCAGCCACTGCCAGGAGCCAGCCCCAGCCAAGGCCACACTGCCAGCAGGGGCCGGCCCCACCCCGGCCGTAGCCGGGAACCTTGTGTGGGGCTGGGGCAGGCCAAGCTGGTCCAGAGCAGGCCTGCTGCATGCCGGCTGCTGCCTGGCCCGGCCCGCGTACCCGCTTGCCTTGCCCCGGGGCTGGCCAGCTGCTCCGCCCTGGGGGCGGAGAGGGCCACCCCAGGGGCTGAGCAAAGCGCTCTCGCCCCGCTGCCATTGGCCCGCTGCTGAAGGCAGCTGGGACTGGGGTGAAGCGTGGCCATGGGGCCGCGGTGTGGGCCCTGCACTGCCCCATTAGGAGTGGGACAGCGCAGGGCCCACGTAACCGCAGGGCTCGGGGCGATCGACCCGTTCACCCCTCCCCCCCCCCCCCCCGATGGCTCTGGCAGTCACAGCTGCTTTGAGAGACTGTTTGAAGGGGATACATATCTTCCCTCTATATTTTTAGCATTCCTGCTCAATATGGCTACAGCGCTCACATATTTTCACTTCTGTTTCCTCCGCCCCTTATTATTTTATGTGGTTCTGTCTGCTTCTGGGCCTAGCTGAAGCTAAGAAGCAGATTGAAGAAGGGTATGAAAGCAAATAAGCCAGATGGAAGGTGATGTAAATGTTTTTAAATCCAGCTGAGATTCTGTTGAAGAAGATAGCTAGTAATAGAATATCTTCACAGAATCTCTCTCCTACAATGAACAGAAAAGTTTTGTTTTGTCTCAACCTGTATTTTCATTATCTGGCAATCTGAGACCACTTTTTTTTGGTTGTTTGTTTTTGTTATTACCAAATTGTCAAGAAACATTCATGGTTAACTAAAACAACCACAACAGAGTCCTGTGGCACTTTTAAAGACGAAGAGATTTACAAGTTGATGGATTTCTACTTCGAACGGCTGTATTCAGTACCTTCCATGTAGTCAAGTTCCAAACAACCACAGGCTCTCATCAATGTAACGCTTTTCTTCTTTCCCCTTCCAATGTGTGTTACCATCCCTTGTCAAGTTGTGTCTTGGTGTCTAATCCTTCAAGGCCTAGGACATGCACTGTCTGGTACTGAGAGTAGTCGAATTATAATCAACAGACCTACGCTTCACATGAAAGCACTTCACCCAGTGGCAAGCTTTTGCAGGATCCATCTCTTACATTGTAAGCTCTTTAGACTAGGGGTGTCCTTTTTCTGAAAAGCCCCTGTATTTTTATAGTGTTGTATAAATAGTGATTAGCCTATGCTAATCTATTATACCAAAAATGTCTTTTTAAATTAACAAGTTCTACATCTTGCTGGCTACACGATACAGTGAAAAAGTTAGATCTTTCAGCACAAATGTTTAATGTATTATGGATAGGGATAAGACAACTGGAGAAAGCATTCCTATATTTTACATCTGTGGATCTTGTTAAGCAGCTGTTTTATGCAGTATAAAGAATTTATGCATTTTTAAATGTTCTCTTTTGCTATTTGTAACTCATTTTATGCCTTCAGTAGATGTTATACTTACTAAAGAATTAATGGTTTGTGTTTTCACATATTCTCAACAATTCTAATGCTGCCTAGATAAAGTGCCTGGTTTCTGTGTCTGGAAAAGGCACCTCAACATAGGCAATAGTTTAGCAGAACTAGGAAATGGTCTTGCAGCTAGAGCTCTATAGTTCACAATACAGAACTCGTTTTTTTAAAAATTTAAAAATTCAAAATTGAGATTTTTTTCATGGCAAATGCTCAGCATTTTCAGTACACACAATTCAGATTCTGTCTATAGTTCATTCAGAAAGACTGGCTCCACCACTTTTTCAGACAAAGCTGCCAACCTTTCTATGGATATTTATGAAAAAAAAAAAATAGGGAGGTTGCTTGGACCTCTCTTAACCCATCTCCCCTCCTGCCAGAGAAATTGGGACTTCCTGCTTCTCCCATCCCAATTCATACCCAAGGGGGAACCTAGCCTTATGCATTGCACCCCTAACCCCTTCAGCCTTAACAAGGAGATGCCCCTCTATGTCAGGGAGGGCCTGTAATTACCATAGTCAGTCCTGGGCCCGGCCAAGGCCCTTTTGCCTGGGGTAACCCTCTTCTGCTCCTCTGACTTCTCTTCCTCTGCAGCCTGCACAGTGAGGAGCTGATAAGAGGCAAACTGTGGTGAGTATCCATGCGGATTGGGCACTTGGTACATTGAATGTGTTAACATAATCCAGCACATGTGGTTAAAGTGCAACACACAGCCAGAATCCAGCAGTGCCCCAACTCATTCAAAATTACCATGGTTTGCAGTACGTGTATATGCCACAAGCGCAGAAGTGATGAAGGCCTCCCGTAGCACTATTTGCTGTATTGGTGGGACCTAAGGGGTGGTGAGTGACACACACACACACACACACATATAAAGTGTGTGTGCTCTGACTTGTTTCAAAGATTTGTAGATGTATGCCTTAATTAATAATTTCATATCTACATGTAGAAATTGGGATGATTATGGAGGGGAGGGCATCTCTGAAACAATCTTCTCATGGTGGTTGCCCCAAACAATTGCTCCCACGTGTTCTGGGATTGGTGAGCTTTACCTATCCCCGGCACCTTAACTGAATGAGCTGCGGTCATTAAAGACTTCATTGTGCTTTTCATAAGACTTTAATCTTACATGCAGTGTCCTGTGCTGGCCCCAGAAGATAGATGGGCTAGATGAGCTAAATTTGTCCTTCCTATTTCTCTTGTCTATGCATGGATCAATGGGCTCCACGTATTTAAAAAGAAAAAAAAAATTTTAAAAGCATCACTGTATATTAAACGTAGCCCATGAAAAGTATTATTAGGCCATTAACACTGCCTTCCAGGCATACCTCGATGTATTGGGGAACAATTCAAGGGTATGTGTGTGTAGCCATGCTCTCTGTTTAACGTGCCAATGGAAGCTCACAAACTGAGCATGCCCAAGACTAATCAATGACCATGAGGCAGTAGCAGTCACTGAGTACAGATTCATCACATTAGTACCGTCTTCAGAAAGCAAGTTAGACTAGATGTGGTCAAGCAACCACGTTGTCTCATTATGAATCAAGTTGGAAAACCGCCAACACTTTTTCCTATAACTTTCCCTAGAAAGGTCCCTACTAGAATTATTGTGCATAGCGGTATTTAGTGGCATGCAAAGTAGTTTTCTTGAGAAGGGACCAGTCTGAGGTACGCTCTTCTTCCCAAGTGAGGTATTTATCTTCCTCACCAGTCATGCAATGATCTAGATCTTGTGGGATGTATACAAGCCCTGACAAGCAAGGACCCATATTCCAATTGATGGGTCCCAGAAGCCATGATACTTGACAACAACTGGTTGGAATAATCTCAATTCAAAAGCAGGGATGGAGACTTTGGACACAACCACTTCATTAACAGCAAATGTCAGACCCTGATGCCTCTGATCTGATTAATGTTAGCCCTCCAAAAAGTGTGGTGAACTTTCATGTCCTGTCACTGCTGTTTGTGACATGATTGGGAGACATACTGGCTTCATTAGGCCTTTCACAAAAGCTTTGCTATGTGGTTCCTTGCAGTAGCTGTTCTTTGCTATAAAAGTTGACTGGATTTATTGACTTAAAATTCACAACACTTCAAAGCACACAGAACTGATGAAAAAAATGTTGACTTAAAAACCAGTAAGCTGACAGAATCGCTTTATGGAAACAAGAAAATGGGCCCACCGAGCTCATGCACCAATCAAAGCATCACATAGGACCTGAATGAGGCATTGTAATTACTACCTTTCTTTGAATTACTGGAGGAGTGTATAATTTATGTCACATTGATGCGCACCACAGGTGTGTACTGTAGTCTGACTTATCAGAAAGTTGCAAACACACACGCTTGTCTTTAATCTGAGTGGTAGGTGGATACTGCAAGGTGGGCTCACGCTATTTTCTCTACAGATGTACCCATACAGAAAAAAACAGATTGAAGCAAAGCCCTCAGGAGTTTTTGTGGCTTTTCTAAGAACCTACTTTTCAGCTAACCAGCAACTCTGTTGCTCTGTTTTTCTTAGGACTGCCAAATGATCTTTTAAATAAATCGCAACTAATTGCAAGAGTTAAAAAAAAAAAAAAGTCATGCTGTTAAATAATAATAGAATATCAATTTAGATTTATTATAATTATTTTGGGATGTTTTTCTACATTTTCAAATGTATTGATTTCAATTACAAAACAGACTACAATGCATACAGTGCTCACTATAATATTTTTATTACAAATATTTGAACTGTAAAAATAGATACAAGAACTAGTATATTTTTCAATTGATCTCATACAAGTGTGAGCTCTTTATTGTGAAAGTGCACTTTACAAATGTAGAATTTTTTTATACGTAACTGCACTCAAAAACAAAACTCTGTAAAATTTTAGCACCTACAAGTCAAAGCATGAAGAAGCCCGAGAATGTTTGGCATAGCTGGCATGTAAATACCTTGCGATCCTGGCTACAACCGTGCTATGCATGTGCCTGTTCTCACTGTCAGGTGACGTAAATAAGAAGTGGAATGTCTCTTAAATATAAACAAACTTGTTTGTCTTGGGTGGCTGAACCAGAAGTAGGACTGAGTGGACTTGTATGAGGTGAATTGAAAAATACTATTCCTTTATCTTTTTTGCAGTGTGATTAATCATGACTATTTTAGAAAATGTAGTTAATTTGTTTTGCGTGAATTGCACGTGTTAACTGTATTTAAGTGACAGTCCTAATTTTCCTCTTACAGGATATCCACACCATTGGATTACTGGAAATCCTAGACCACAGTGGCAAAGTCTGCGGGAGCTCTCTGATTTACATTCAGAGGTAAATTGCAAACCTCTGCGCTTCAGCCTGTTAATGGTTACATTGCAATAACCTCGAGGTTGACCCATCTTGTGCCAGTAAGTTAAATTTACCATTCAGTGATCAGTGTCAAAAGCAATGCAGCCAAACACATCTGCTGTCTGTTTCAGGACATGACACAATCTCGTTTGTGCTGGTATGACCAGAAGACCCAGAACATTAAAGCTCTTATTTACAATCTAGATTTAACTGGGGAAGAGAGAGGGGATCTTTAGGTACATTATAATGCCTAAACAGAGCACTCCACAAAAATTCATGCCTTTTTGTATCTGCTCATAGTCTATAGCACAGGATATATATATATTGTTAATGGGTCAGACTGGAGGGTTTCCAGAGCCAATATATTAGCCCCAGGCTTAGCAAGTCCCTTTTCCCCTTGTAGCTGAGCAGTGGTTACTCCATGTTAATTAGCACTCCTGGAGCTAATTAAGCCCCCACTCAGGACTTGTTAAAAAGCCTTCCCTCCAGAGAAAGGGGATAGCTGGAGTGTGTGAGAGGAGGCAAGGTGTGGTTGGGAGGCAGACAGATCTGGAGAAGGAGCAGAACGCTGGTCAGGAAGAGCCCACGCAGGTACAAAGATGGTGGGAGGAAAAATCCCTGCCCAAAGGAGGACAAAGGACGTTTCCCAGGCCTGGAGGCCTGAGGGAAACAGACCCACTGTTGGCGGGAAGCGTGGGACCCACTATATTGTCATTATATTTATATATAATTAGGAATAAGAAGCAATAACAGCAAGAACCTGAAAATAACGAAATGTATTGTCATGAAAGAGGCAAGTGCAAATTAAAAAGAATATAAGGCTTTACTGCACTTTGTGCAACACAGCTGTCCCGGGAGCTTCCCTGCTCTGTCTGCTAAGCCAGCAGCGGGTATATCCAAAGGGTGTAACTGTAGACTTTGGGGTATAGGCGCTGTGGGCTCCTTCAGCCCACAGATAACAAAAGGGGGGCTGATCAGAAGACCTCTGCTTTGGATCCTGTTTTAGGTTGTTTCTTTAAGAAAAGCCATGCTATGTGAATGACACCTCACAATATGCTGCAGCGAGCACCATAATGCATAATCTAAGAAGCAGATCAATGCATGATACTGCCAATCCGATAACATGATACACGCAATCCAGCCTATGAACTGACGCGTACCTACAACACCAAATGAGCATGACAGTGATTGACAGATAAACATGGCTTCACCCCACACGGGCGTTTAGAAAGGAAAAACAACACACAGACACCAGACACCCCACAAAGCTTGTGATTGTTGCGAAAGGGAAAGCTAATCTGAGCATGAGCCACAGCCTAATCATTCCCACTTTCTCAAAACCAGGTCCTTAGTCATAAGGTGATAAATTAATATATGTGAGAGTAGATTTTTAGCAATCTTTATTAAATCCCCATTAACCAGAATCAAAGCCACTGTGCCCTTAAGCCACTTAAATTCCCTTATGTTAATGTTTGTCTCTCTCTCTTGGTATAGCCTCTAATCCTCTAATTGAGGCAACAGGAAGTGCCAGTGACATTTGTTTAATCTCTAGGATATGTACAGTGATACCAAGACTGACACCCTGTTAAGAAAGTCAGGCCATCCCCTATGCAGTAATCGTAATCATCTTTTCCGCAGATATTCCTTTGACTTGGCTGGATGTCAATTTGGCTACAATTTTCTTCTTTCCTGTTTTATTTGGACAACATATTATTTGGGATTTAAAGATCCTACCAGGCATTATGTCCCTAAGGAGAAGGGAAAAAAGACAGTTACTCACAATGCTGTATATATTCATTGCTTTCTAACAGTTTTTTTGTCCATGAAGTATAGCTTCGATAGTCTAAATAGGGTGGGTATTTCCTTCAGCCTGAACTCAAAGTGCAGCAAACAAAAGTTCTATTTGTGGGGTGAAGGGGATGCAAATGAATCAATGAGCCAATTGGTAGAGTCTTGCTCAGATACAAATATGTGGATCCACATCAGTGAGACTAAACTTCTATCCAACCCACAATCTGCACTCCCTCTTTTAGATGTATCCGTATCCACATCGCCAATCATTTGTTTGCTGGCAGTCCCCCTCCTATCAGCTATTGAGTCCCTTCTGCCCCAAACAGATGATCAGCTATTCCCATATGGTGCCAGAAGGCTGGTAGCTGCCCCAGTCCTGTCTCAGAGATCCTGGAAAGTCAGTCTGTGACCGCTGTAACCATCTGATCCACCATCAGTGAAAAATGGTCTATGGATATCCATGGATATAAAGCAGATATCTGTGGATCTTCACTCTACCAGTTGGTAGTTAGGGACTATATCCATGAAGGTAGGCTACTGTAGGTGCCTAAATCCAACATCTAACACTATAAGTGCCTAAATTCCCTTGCTGTTTGCATTTCTGTGGGTGGGATTGCCACAAAACTGCCTAACTCTTGGTGCCACCAAACTGCACAGCCCCCTTGTTCACATCTAAGCCCCAGTAGGATTTTCAAAGTAGGTGTTTCCTCACCTGCTGCAGGGACTGATCTCTTAGGTGTTCTCAGAGCATGTCTAAATCCTTATGAAGGTCACAAGTGGGGCAAACAGATAGGAAACTTTCCAGACTGGGGCATACCAACTGCCCTGTGATAAGAGCACTTACCCTGGGATAGAGGAGGCCTATTTTCAAATTCCCATTCTGTCTGATTTGGAGCAGGGATTTGAACCCAGGTTTCCCATAGGCCGCCAGATGCCTGTGCGGACTGGGCACTGAAAGTCCAGTTACTTGCAGTAACCAGCCTCTGCCACTGGGGGGTGGGAAGAGCCGCAGCAGCTGCTGCTCCAGCCCGCCGGAGGAGCTAGGAGCAATGGGTGGCTTCTGGACCAGGCTGCAAGTAGGTACCGGCTCTCCACGGCTGCTGCTTGATAGGGGAGGGATGGGGATCCTGTCCACCCCACCTCTTCCCCAGTTGCCCCAGCCCTTGTCCCTCATTATGGGGGCCAACCTGGCCTTGGCTCCTTGCCCAGGGGTCTGACCCCCCGACCCTGACTGGGCAAGCTCTACATCAGTTCCCAGCAGCCTGGCTCTGCAGGTGGCAGGTGAGTCCCGGTGGGAGTGAGCAAGGGGCAGAGCCTTGAGGAAGAGGCGGAGCAGGGGATAGAGTAGGCACATTCAGTTTTCGGAAATTGGAAAGTTGGCAATCCTAAGTGCTCATCACTGCTAATTTCTTTCTTTTAAATACCTACATCTTAAGGGAGGTGTCTCTCTGGGTTTTGGTTTCAAGGGTATAGGCTACTTTAAGCAGTTGATCTGTCTTTAGGCACTAACTCCAGGAGAGTATATGCCATCTGGCTTGGGTTTAGGCACTGAGTACCCTGAGACGGGCAGGGCTTAGCCTCAGCATTTCCTACTGGCTCCACTCAGCATAACTGGCTTCTGTGAATCCCTCTCTTAGGCACCTCACTTTTCCCAGGCATTGTCTGGGAGTCTAACTCAGGTCTGTGGATTCCATTAGGCTGTCTTGAAGTTCCAACACCTAAGTGCTGATGTCCATTTAGCCCCAGGTTTCTTTTCACTGTCTCCAGGGAAAGGGTTCCTCTACTTTCCTTGGTAGACTACCCAAACTCTTATAATGCTATAGTCATAGTAAAGGAAAAGGCAAAGAAAGTAATTACGTTAGCTGTAGATGTTGAATAAATCAATGGTGTGTGGTCTATATACACAGGGGCATACACTGAATGGAGATGTACCTGCTTGCACCAGGTCTCAATACGGTCATTAGGCTTTATAAAGGCATATTAGTGTACGCACCTAACTGCATCTTAAACAGTGCATAAATTTCCACAGGTATCAGAAGCTATACAATAAGCTAATGCAAAATAGCATAATAATCCTAAATGTAATCTCACCCTTGATTAATCGTGTTCATTTTAAAAATGCCCAGTCCTTCTACATGCAACTGGCACTTTTCCAAGGGAATGGTCAATGTATTTTTGAAGATAAAGGAGCAGGTAAAATCTTCATGAATCTTTGCAATTTCTGGCATCTGCAAAATAAAGAAGGATTTCAGTGGAGCCTCCTATTAAAAGGCACAATAGACATCTATGACAGATTGCATTAAAAGAGAGACTGGCCATGAGAAAATCATGCCTTAGTCAAAAATACAGACAGCTGGGGTCAGAGCATTAACAGAAACCACAGATATTGGGTTATCAGTTCCATTTCCTTGCCAAAACAGAATTGTTTTCCACATAGAGTCTCCAGGGTTTTGTGCATTCCAGTTTTTAATGATTCAAACAATGTAATTTTCCTCCATTTTCCTTGGAAGCCTATTCTATTGCCTAACAGAGCTCATTGACAGGAAATGGTCCTTAATATTCAGCCCAAATTTAATTTGCTCAGTCTGAACACCCTCAGCTTCAGAATCTGAGGCCTGATCTATTCTAGAATATACACTGATGTAGCCAGGAAATTAGTTATGGGTGGGCCCAGGTGGGCACTGGCCAGCAGGCCCACCCACCCACTGCAGCCCCTGGCAGCAGGTGGCTGTGAGCAGCAGCGCTGTGGGTGGAGGAGCAGCTGCGGGCAGACGGACGGAGGCGGCTGCTCCTCCACCCACAACTGCAGCCCCATGGCAGGGGCCAGGCTGCCTCTCCCGCTCCCTTCTCCTCTCGACACTGCAGTTGCTACGCATGTGACTGGAAGCAGGACTGGCCAGGCCCATCCTGAAGAGTAAGGGGCCCACGGTGTAGCTACATCTCTCAAGTGTAAAAATCCGCATCCTTAAGAAACATAGTTACGCTGGCCAAAACTCCGGTGGAGGCTACTGCCTCTCGGGGATGTGGATTACCAATGTGGACAGGAGAATCTTTCCTGTCAGAGTAGTCAGTGTCTATACTGAAGCGATGCCATTGTAGTGTTTTAAGTGTAGATGTACTTTGAAGCTAGTTTGTAATTTTATGATTGCTCTCCATCTTGATAATGACTAAACCAAAACTCAGAGTCTGAATAGCTCTGGGCTGAAGAGTTTATCTAGGTTGCAGTACCAGGTCCCAATTTTTGAAGATCAGGCTCATCTCAGAAATAATCATAGCATTCGAGGTGAGATCTCACCAGTCTCATAGTCTCTAAGGTCAGAAAGGATCAATATGATCATCTAGTCTGACCTCCTGCACAATTCAGGCCACAGAACCTCACTCATGCCCTTTTGCAATAAACCTATAACCTATAACTAAGTTATTAAAGTCCTCAAATCATGATTTAAAGACTTTAAGATACAGAGAATCCATCAGCAATTGAATTATGCCACATGCTATAAAAGAAGGCGAAAAACTCATCAGCCTGACACCTAAGAAGACACCCAAGAAAGCATTCTCTGTAATAATTCAGAACCTACCCCATCAATCATCCCATCAGCATATCTATCACCAGAAGTTAAACTAGGCTGTCCCATTATACCATTCCCTCCATGAATTTATCAAGCTCAGTTTTGAAACCAGCTAGATTTTTTTACCCCACTGCTCCCTTTGGAAGGCCATTCTAGAACTTCACTCCTTTGATAGCTAGAAACCTGTGTGCATCTAATTTCAAGTATAAACTTCCCAATGAGCAGTTTATATCCATTAGTTCGTGTGTCACATTAGCGCTGAAATTAAATAATTCCTCTCCCTCTCTGGTATTTTTCCCTCTGCTGTATTTATAGGCTATGTCTACACTTGGAAATTTAAGTCGACTTAGTTAAGTCGACTTAGTGAGTCTACACTTAAATTTTAAGTTGACTTTGCGGGGAACTTACAAAGTCGACCTAGAGCGTCCACACTGGATGCCTAGGTCGACTTCTAGGGGATGGGGGACCTAGAGCAGGTCCACGGGGGCAGGGGGGCACCCCTTGCCCAGTGCCAGGGGGCTTAGCCTTTGCCCCATTGTACATAGGTAGGGAGGGCATCGGTGCAGTCCTGGGGTACCCCTAAGTTGACTTAGGGCTACGCCACATCTACACTGGTTTAAATTGTCTCTAGGGAGTTGACTTAAGCCTTAAGTCGAATTAAAACAAGGTTTAATAAAGTCGACTTAATTTTTATTCAGGTTGCTTAAGTCGACTTAAGGAAACTGTAGTGTAGCTGCAGGGTAAATTAAGTCGACTTAAGCAAGCTTAAATCGACTTAATTTACAAGTGTAGACTTACCCATACAGAGTAGTCATATCTCCCCTCAACCTTCTTTTGGTTAGGCTAAATAAGCCACTGGAGGCTCTGTTAAGTCGACTTAGAGAGTCCACACGGAACACTCCAGTCGACTGCCAGCATGCACACTGGCAGGTGCTAGGTTAACAGAAGAATGGTGCATTGTGGGTAGCAATAAGGACAATAAGGTCGACTTAAGCGTTAAGTCGACCTTCAGAGGTGGTGTTAGTACATCAACTTAAGGAAGCGCTTAAGTCGACTTAATAAGCGCCCAATGTGGACACAGCGGTCTGTAGGTCGACTTAACCATCCTTAAGTTGACCTAAGGCTCCAGTGTGGATGTACCCTTTGAGTCTCTTCTCATAAGGCATCCATTCTTTGGATCATCCTAGTAGTCCTTCTCTGCATCTGTTCCAGTTTGAATTTGTCTTTTTTAAACATGTGGGGCCAGAATTGCATACAAAATTCCAGATGAGGTCTCACCAATGCCTTGCCTAATGGTACCAGAACCTTATATAACAGTCCTGTGTAGAGAGAAACTATCACCTCCCTAGTGTCTGAGATGAAGTTTCTGTGATTCTAGCCTATATTTGGTGTTAGTTTATATATCCTAGAGAACTAAAGCAATGATTTCTTATGCACTATATTTCAAACTTTCTTCTAATCCATGTTCCTATATCATTCCAGCATAGTTTTTTTGCATTAATGCTTTCCAATTAAGTTCTGAGGCCCAGAAATTCAGGCCTGGTCTACACTGACTGGTAAATTTGGTGGCAGTCGATGGAAGATATGCAAGCTACATAGAGTAGCCTAACTTCTTCTTACTGCGGTGTCTTCATTTGCTGCGTCAATGGGTAACATGCTCTCTTTACTCTTTTTCTGAGGGTGGATTTATTAAATCAACTTCTGGATCGATTGAGCAGGTCTACACTTCCACTCAATTGATCCGGAAGAATTGATCTGACAGCAGTAAATTTGCTGCTGTCAGTGAAGACATACCTTCAGCCTATCCTGGATTAGATTTCCTGTCCTAAAGAAAAATAAGGAGTCCTGTGGCACTTTTAAAGACTAATAAATTTATTTATCACATGAGCTTTCGTGGGAGAAAATCCCACCAACATCCTGTTAAAAAGTCCCTTCCTTCATGTAGATAAAGTAAAATATTAGGGATAAGGGCTATATTGCCTATTTTCAGATTGCTATATTTTTATAACTATTCCCTGGCTCTATGAGTTTGTATTTTACCAGAATGTAAATACCATTTGTATTTTCTGTCTCTACTTCAAGCACCTCTCTGTCAATACGTATTATTTCTAACATCATCAATGTTGTTGCCATCTTCTCTCATTTTTGTTTTGTTGCTCTACCTGTCTTTTGCTGCACTGTTGAATGAGGGGAGAAAGAGGCCATATATAGCCCCTTATTTTCATGCAAGCACAGGGTAGGATTAAGGATCTCTCCCTAAAATGTAAGATTGCTAAGGGAGAGGGATGTCCATCTACCGTGCTGTCCTGTGTATTTTATGAAGCACAAGAAGGTGTTTGTCCAGTCCATAGGCCAGTGAGCACATAAACTTTAGTCAGCACCACATACATCTGAAGCAGCATGCTGTTCCTTTTCACAGGAGCATT
The DNA here is from genome assembly GCA_007922175.1 of Pelusios castaneus. NCBI lineage: Eukaryota > Metazoa > Chordata > Testudines > Pelomedusidae > Pelusios > Pelusios castaneus. The sequence continues at coordinate 2,176,948 of ML686024.1, read as the reverse complement.
AAAACTTGTCCTTCCCACACATCTGACGGAATTCCTGGTCCTCTTTGTAGCACAAACCAGAGAAAGATTTGGCCTATAGTCTGCAGTAAGATTTAGTGAATATGTTGTTCAAATCATTAATAGAAATGTTGAATGAACTCTTGTCTAACCTTGATCCCTATGACACCCACTGCCCTACCCTTCTTTTACTTGGTATGTTTCTATTTGTCAATTGCCTTTACTTTTGGTCCTTTGAGGCAGTTTTCAATTGACATGAATGTACTCAAGAGTTATACCAACTGGAACTCATCTTTCAACTAGGATTTTGTGAGAGACTGTCTAGTGGTTTAAAGGCCATCTTTATTACATCTATACAATGACCTTTAAAATGCCAGGGCAGTGTCCCATCAAACACTGAAGGAAGCCACATTATTAACAAGAAGAGCTGAAAGCTAGGTTCCTTAATCTGTTATTTAGGCCCTATAACAACAGGCCTGCTTTTCAAACCAGCTGAGCTCCCAGCAGCTCTTCCATAGGTGTGCTGAGTGCTCAGCTCATTTGAAAATCAGGTCACTTATTCAAGTATCTAAATATTAATTTAGGGGCACAGTTTTAGGTTCTTAATTTTGAAAAAGTCTCATAGGCTATGTCTACATTTATTAAAGTTAGTTACGGTTACTAAAGTTAAAGTTAGTAAAGTTAACTTACTAAAGTTAATTCAAACTAACTAATTCTAACTAATTTTAGTTAGTTCAAATTAACTTAATTTGAACTAGCAAATTTTAGTTCGAACTAAGCAAGTGCCATGCATGGCACTTGCTTAGTTCGAATTAGTCAATTGCATTAAGGTCAATGTGCCGGTTAGTTCGAACTAAGTGCTTAGTTCGAACTAACATGGCCACATTGGGTTAATTCAAACTAACTAGTTCGAATTAACCATTAGTTCGAAAAGTATAAGCGAATTTATTAGTTCGAATTAAGGAAGCCCTTAATTCGAACTAATGAAAGCCTAGTGTAGCCAAGGCTTAAATTAGTTGGAATTAAGCTTCCTTAATTCGAACTAACTTGCCAGTGTAGACATAGCCATAGACTTTAAGGTCAGAAGGGAGCATTATGACCATCTAGTTTGACTTCCTGCACAATGTGGGCCACAGAGCCTCATCCACCCACTCCTGTAATAGACCTCCAATCTATGACTGAGTTTTTGAAGTCCTCAAGCCATGGTTTAAAGACTTCAGAAAGCAGGGCTCCAAGCTCTTAGTGTGGAAAATATCCAGATGCTGAGTTCTTACTAATGATCTGTCTTTCTAATCTATCTATTCACAGTTCTAGCTCATCTATTTACCTACCCATCCATCCATAGTTTATTTCTAAAACAACCACCACCACCACCACAGTATCTAGGCACAGATTCTTCTGTCATTTAACTCCTTACCTCCACCTTGAGAGGGGGATATTGGAATGTTAGTGTGAGCTCATCGGTGAGCTTTTCATTGGTTTCCTGAATCTCAGCAATGATATTGACTTTTATGAGAAGTTCATCCTCAACAGATGTTACTGTCTTTATGTAAGTATCAGCCGCTATATTCAGAGGCAGCTGAATAGCTGGATGGATGACAGAAAAAAACAAACAGACATGAACAATGCAACTTTTTCTGAACACAACAACAAAAGGCTGAAACAGAAAGTTGGTTGACCTCCATGAAAATATTTGGTGGTGTCTATTTTATATCGTTAACAACATGTGGTGCATAGTTTTAATAATGGACCAATACGTGGTGACTCTTTTGCTTCTGATTAAACATGGTTCCAGTGTGGGCAGAAAGGGAGTTATCTGTGGAGGCAGTGGGCTGAAACTCCTAGGAAAGGGTGTGACTGCACTTGCTAAGCTAGTGACTGTAACAATTGAGGAATGGAACCGATAGTCTCCAAAGGGAGTCAGTCCCACCCAGGCCTCTGTCAGACTCATGATGGGGGAGAACTAGGGACATGAAGACCATCGGAGAGAGAAGTTCAAATGAGCAGCATCCTATTGACAAGGGAAGGTTCTGTCCCATAGTAACTGTCTTTGCAGCAGTGCTCAAAGCTTATTAATGATAGTGCATTTCCTTGAGTCACAAGCTGTTTGATAAATCCCAAAGGGGGAGCCGTGTTAGTCTATTGTAGAAAAACAACAGAGTCCTGTGGCACTTTTAAAGACTAACAGATTTATTTATCGCATGAACTTTCATGGGAGAAAATCCCACTTCGTCAGACGCTTTGAAGATGGGAAACTTACAGAATAGGAGGAAATTAAATGCAGGGGAGTGTATGACTTAGGATCAGGTCAGGCTGTAACATCAAGCTGTTTGATAGGACAGCTTGTAAAATCTGTAAGTGCACTGGGACATATCCCAAATTCACTTATGCATTTCATATTTCCACTTGTTTGCCAGAGGCACCGGACAGAAGGTGTTTATTGTGTTTATGTAAATTATCTCTTCTTAACTTTACTTTTTGCTTCTAATTTTCTGGAAAATCTTCATGGCCTGAATGCTTGTGAAAGACCCCCAGAGTTGCCTGAATCTATCTAGCCACAAAACCTCCTGTCCAACTAATCTTTAAGTTTCCTGTCCTCACCTTTAAGGTGTCAACCTGTGTCTCAGATCTGCACCACAGCCTAGGAGTGGAGCTAGTGTCCTATCATATCAGCTCTATGTATTCAGAGTGATGACCATTTTATATCTGTGACAACACTCACAAAATCCCCAGAATTCAATGCATCTTACCATGAATGACTATTCCCCTGAAGAGTCTTACTGCAAGTGCATTATTTGCTGTTAATTACTCACCATTCATTAGTCTGCTGTTTGAAAAAGTTTCAGTCACCTAATCAGGGATCAGAAACACTCTCATGTGACCCCTGCGACATACATTAAATAACAAAGAGCAAACAGCTCAGTGACAGCCCATCGTCTGAAACTGGTTTGCGTAAACTCTTCTGCAAATTACTGCAGATAATTAATACATTTGCAGAAACTGGAATTAGTTAATCAATGATGTAGAAACAGAAACATCAAAAAAGGGTTTAATTTCACACCCTGTAATGCTCACAATAACCAAAATCTGCTGCAAATTGGTGCGTTGGCTTCAGTGCTGCTGTCACTCATCCTTTGGGAACTGGACTGAAGTTAGCAAACTTATTTCACACAGGCAACAAAAGAGCCATCAATTTAAATACAGCTATTTCAGATTAGAAATTCTCTGGAGCAAGGACTCCCTTTCCTGCTCTGTGTTTGTACAGCACCTGGCACAACGGGCTTCTGCACTATAACTGGGGCGCCTTGTCACTACCACAATACAAATAAATCATGATAATTATAATTATATAGACTTTCCCCTGCGCAAATCTCTTTTCTTTGCCATAAGCAGCCTCAGACCACAGATTATATACAGTAGCTGTTGATTCATAGACATTCTACACTAGCTCTCTTGACCAGGGCCAGATTAACCAGACTGGGGGCCCCAGGCTGGCCCCCACCATGGGGCCCCCCTTGCCTGTGCCCCTCCAATCGCTGGGGGATGCCCTAGGGCCAGAGGGCGCTCCTGTCCTGGCCCCACTCTGGCCAGTCTGCCCGGGGAGTTGGGGGGGCCGGCTGGCATGCAGTGTGGGAGTGGCAGTGGGCGGCCTTGCTGTGAGCCAGTCAGGCTGGCCCCACCCCCCAAGTGAGGCAAACAGAGGCTGACCCACCCCTGGGGACAGGCCAACTGGCTCAGGGGTGGGGCAGAGCACAGAGTCTGGCCTCTGGCTCCAGGGCCCCGCTCCCCACCGCATCGCCAGCACTCTCAGCATTCCTGCCCTGTTGGCGCTGAGTGGGGCCAAATTATCACAGGAGGTTTAGGGGCTAGCACCCAGCTCCGCCTTTTTGGCCAGGGCATGGGACTTAAGCCCTAAAGCCCCTGCAATAATCCAGCCCTGCTCTAGAGCACACACTGCAGTATCACAACAGAAAGCACATGGGATGGGACAGATTTTTGGACTTACCAGGTTTGCCTTCAGTCTGGATAGTCTGCTTGATGGATCCAAGATTGGCCTCTACTTTCCCAGTGTAGGACTGCAGCTGGCAAGAGGCAATGAGATTGATCGTCCACATTCCAGCAGAACTGTTGTCCACAACAACATTCAGATTAATGGGATTGCCCAGCCACAAAGCTTTTTCACCCTCTACTTTCAGCTGTATCCCAGCCTGGAGTGGTGGAAGAAGAGATGTGTCCTCACAAACTGCCAAATTTGAAGGAGTGAGATAGGAGCAAGCCTTTTTCACAGCTTCCCTTTCCTCTGGAGAGCCTGAATACCAGAAAAAGGAAAAGCAAAGATAATGTCATAATAAATCATGTGGATTGTAGTTTCCTCAATCCAGTCCAACTGTTCACTGTTTATCCTTTATGCTAAACTATAGACAGCACAGAGAGGGCACAATTCCCAGCACTGAGTAATGCATGTTGAATCTCAGGAAATATATATGGACTAGTTTACTCTACCATAGGACTTAAACAGTCGCTGGACACACCAGGCCAGATTTTCAGAAGTGATGAGTAATTTGCTTGATTGGTTGCCAACGTGAGATGCTTCAGGGGACTCTAATCTTCAGAAGGCCGGTGCTCAGCACTTCCTGAAAATTAGTGTCTCAAGTTGGGTGCCCAAAAAACATTAGTCTTTTTGAAAAACCCAAGCCACCAGGTTTATACAATTTAAAGGTGAGAGAGGATGACTGGGAATCAATATATATAGTGACTGAAAATGACATTGAAAGTGTTGCATGGATGAGAGCTTTGTATATACAGAATGGAGCTTGAAACAGGGTTGGATATCGCAGGCTTCTGTTCACAAGAATGGACTAGCACACTAGCACAAAGACTTAAGAGATGCAGAGAAGTAAACTGATCTAAAATTTCTATATAGGAAGCCTAGTGAGAAGAAGGATCACATGCAGAGTGTAACTTAAATATCTTTCTGCAAGATCCCTCTGATTTCCCAGTCTGGCTGATCCTCAGATGGGATATTTTCACAGTCATATTGCCTAGCATAGTAAGTTTCTGGGTATCTGGTAAGTGGGGAGGAGCTCTTTCTTGAAATATGATATAATTTGTAGATAAAATATAAGAAATGGAGCAATTTTGGATCAAGCAGAACTGCTGAATCTGTTGGGCCCACTTCTCTTGTTATTTGCATGCTTGCAACCACCCCTTACTAGAAAAGAGCCAGAAGGTGTCACTGGAGACACAAAGATACTGTACAACTAATTTTCTTGATTCCCTCGCTGTTTCTGAATGTATTTTGCTGAGCTGAGCACTTTAAATGTGTATTTCAAAAGCGGCTGATCAGATTTCCACATTGATAGGACATGTGACTACTCTGACATAGGCAGACAATCATATAACCGACAGACTCATCTTATGTTCTACAGGATGCTGGAAAGATCTCAACTAACAGTCACCTTCTGGGAACTTGTACTGTGCTGTGATGTCTTCCCTCATGTTCTTCCCAACGGCTTTGGTGCTGATGCTCTTCCCAACAGCCTTGGTCTCCTCACGGAGTTTGATCAATTCCTCTTTGCCATCCACATTCTTCACGAGCCAGAAGACCCTGTCAGCATTCACTTCAGCAAACACAAACTTGGACTCGTAGGGCAAATAGACTTCTCCACTTCTGATGGCTTTTACTGGACAAGGGCCACACTGGTAAATACCTAAAGAGTGTGTGGAATGTTACTTGCTTTTCACATGTATTAAGTGAGGCTCCATTTTTCTCAGCCACTACATACACATAATGTTCCTCACCGCTCACATGGCCTTGGTAACTGAAAGCTGGCAATAAATACTCCTCCAAGCCCAAAACTTTTAGGCTTCTTTAAGTAGCAGATTTTTTACACAACAAAATGTGATTTGTATCAAACACACAAATTTCAGATGGCTTGGAAGAGCTTCCGTTTACTTTACTCTCTTTAAGAATCAGAGAATGAGAAGGAGATGGTCTTGCGATTCAGGGAGTTGGACTCTGCAGCCCTGGGTTGAACTCTTGGTTGTGCTATTGTCCTGCAGTGTGATCCTGGGTAAGGCCCTTTATCTCTCTGTACCTCCATTCCCCATCTGTAAATTAATAAAGCTACCCTCTTCAACAATATTTCCTGCCAGTTGCAGAGGGTTCAAACCAAGGGCAGCAATACCTTTTCCAGGGAAACGGCAGAAAGGGCAACGTTACATGGGAAACACTAGAAGCTGCAATTTGTAGTTTCTGACTCACTGTTGGGTTGGGGAAGTCTTTGCAGAGATCCCTTGGCTTAGACGGTATTGGCAGCTTGGGAGCTGTCATGAAGGCTTCGCAGAAATCTCTTGGCTTTTGGGAAGGTATTGGGAGTTTGGTGCTTCTCCCTAGGCCTCCTGCCTAGCAACTCAACACCTGCCACATGCCCTCTCCCCTAAAGAAAGCAGTGTGCCAATGTTATGATTAAGTGCCACTGAGTTTGCTCTGTTGTTTGCAAGAACACCAGGTAGAGTGATTGTTCCATCACCATGCAACCTCTTTGCACCCTCCCTAAGCCTATGAAGCCCTAAGCACAAGGGGTTTTCATCACACAGGCTCAAAGGAGTGGCTCCCCCAGCCATTCACCTTCCTTTCAACCCATTCATAATGCATAGTGGGGAAGGAAATGGGACCTAAAGTGTGGTCAGTTGGACAGAGTGCTGGACTGAGAGTCCCAGTTCTGCTGCTGGATGACAGTGAGAAAAATCACAGCTCTGTATCTCAGTTTTTCCCATCTGTAGAAATGGGAATAATGACACTGACTTCCTTTGTAAAGCACTTGAGATCTACTGATGAAAAGCACCATGTTGGTGTTTTATTATCTGAAATGCAGTTGTTGATTTGGTAAGGACATGATTTTAAAAATCATTGGGAATGATTCCCTATAAAAACCATTCAGGTTCAGTTCACTAAACCTTTGTCCCAGTTTAAACTTCCTGCTGTTCATTACATTCTGCCCCTCTCCCTCATGCTGCAGTCCCCCAAGTGTTTTGTTAGATGCAGTCTCCCACCAGCCTCCTCCTTCCTCTGTAGTAGGAGAGATCTGATAAATAATCCCACTCCTACTTTGCATGTTTGCTGTTGGTAGCCCTGGTTGTAATCCCCAGTCCAGTGGATACTGCTGGGAATCTGACATTGTCCCATATGAAACCAGTTGCTAGGCTGACCAGATAGCAAGTGTGAAAAGTAAGGACAGGGAGTAGGCAAGTAGTAGGCACCCATATAAGAAAAAGCCCCAACTATCAGGACTGTTCCTATAAAATCAGGACATCTGTTCACTCTACCATTTGCAGCCATGCACATTCTTAGCAGGTTTTACAAAGCAGAAAAGATTCCTCAACCACAAGCCCAAAATCATCGCTGAGCACTTCTTGGGTACGTCTACACTAGCAATTTAGGTCTACTTAAGGACCCTTAAGTCGACCTAAATTACTCCATGTCCACACTGGGCTTTCCTTAAGTCGACTTAGTAACTACCCCTCCTTAGGTCGACTTAAGCCTTAAGTCACCTTAAGTTGACTTCAGGACGGTGTGGATGGGGAGAGTTGACTTAATGCCAGTGTGGACACCTATGTCCAATGTTAAGTTGACTTAATAAAGTCGACTTAAAAGGAGCCACTTTGTTAAGGCGACTTAATAAGGTCAAATTTAAGTTGACTTAAAGTCGACCTTCTTAAGTCAATTTAACAAAGTCGACAACTTTTTCTAGTGTAGACATAGCCCTTGTGAGGTGCAGAACTCCCATCAGCTCTAATGAGAGTTAACAGTGCTCAGGACCACTCAGCACAGCAGGATCAGGCCCTTAATATCTATCCACATGTGCTGGAGTTCAGCATATTTCTGTTTGCAATGATAATTCTAAGCTTTCTTTATTTTAGCTCCTCTGACTACTCCTACAATTACAAAGTCACTGACTACTCTGTTCCTGCACACGAAATGGCAAAGGACAGTATATTAAATAGCATCAGTAACAGGAGCTAATGCACAGGCCAACCCTTTGAAACCTGGTTTATCTGTAGGACCTAGAGATGTATCCTAGTGATGGATGTCAGAAACTAACCCAAAAAGGTACAGGCTGGAAAAAGTGTGACAGTAGAATTTACTGAAAAATAAAAATGGCGCTTTGCTGGTCTGTAATTCTTGTAATCCAAGGACCTCAAAATTCTTTGCCAACATTAATCAATTAGTTTTCACAACACTCTATTAGGCAGGTAAGTATCATTAACTCCTGTTCACTGGTGGGAAAACTGAGGTATGGAGAGGCAAAATGAGAGGCCCCAAATCATCCAGTAAAGCAAGGATAGGGATGAGAACTGAACCCAGCTCTTTTGATTCCCAGCCTCATGCTCCAATCCCGTAAAAACCATTTTCAGTTCCTAGGGCCAGCAAAGATTTGATTTTCTGCTTGCCAAATCACTATTCCAGCTACATCCAAGTTACCATCAGCGAGGCCAAAGAACTTTCATTTGAGAAGTCAGAGCATAAGGCTGAGAATTAGGAGATCTACCTTCTATTCTCAGCTCTACCCCTGATTGCTTGTGTGAATTTAGGCAACTCACTCAGTTTCTCTGAGCCTCAGGTGTGACATGGATGGGACTAGTCAAGTGCTTAAAGTCAAGCAGGTGTTTAAGTGCTTTGCTGAAAAGAGGCCATAATCTCCAAATAAAATATTCCCCCTCCCCCAAATCATAATAGAGTCTCATTGTTTGTTAATCCTACCTTGACTCATTTCCTGTGGGGTGGCATCAACTACTTGCCAACCATCAAAACCCTTGGGCAAGTCTGGCCTTTTCATCCACACATCATTCCACACGTGAAAATTCCTACATGCAGTTAGGTTGCAAAGTTAAAAACAAAATTATTTGCACCTGCAATTGAACATGCACGTTCAACCCCTTGACCCAAAGAGCTGAGTGTCTCAGAGGAAGATGTGGGCACAGTTTTGTACCCTGACTCCTTTTTACTGCAGATACACTTTTTTAAAGGAAGTGGAAAAAAAATTCCACATTTTCCAGCTATTATATCCCTTACACATAGTGAGAAGAGAATTGAAAACCACCGAAGAAGTCTTACCTCTGTCCATCTTTAATTGTATTGCGTTAGGTTGTGATATCCAGATATATGTACTTTACACCACAGCTTTACCTCTGAGGACAATGAGACTAATTGGGGGCAACGTGCTATTCAGCCTGAATAAATGGGTCACAGTCTAGCCCTTTATTTGGGGAAAATGAGACCCTCGTCCAAAGCCCATTGGATTTGGTCTATGGCAGTGGTCGGCAAACTGCGGCTCGCGAGCCACAAGCGGCTCTTTAGCCCCTTGAATTTGGCTCTTCTTGATGCGAGCCTTGGTCCCTTTAAGAACAGACCGCTGCTGCGGCCGGGCCCGGGAGATTGAAATCTCCCGCCCTGAGCATGCTCAGACAGAGCGTGCTCAGGGTGGGAGCGGCCTGGCAGAGAAGCAGCTCTGCCGGCCGTCCCCGCAGCTGCGAGCCTCCGGCGAGGTAAGGGGGCTGGAGGGAGGCCTAGAGAGTGGTGGGGGGATGAGGAGAGTGGTTGGGGGGGGGCGCCGCTGCCACCGCCGCCTGGAGAGGGGTGGAGGGCCCCGGTAAGCCGCGGCAGAGCCGGGCTCGTGGCTGGCTGTCCCTGCCCCCAGGGTGGGACAGGCAGGGTCTGCCTGCCCCATGCTGCTGGGGCAGGGGGGTGGCTGCAGCCGGCCGTGTGCCTCGTTCCCGGGGCCGCGATCATCGTCCGGCTGCTTTCCGGAGCCAGCCAGCCAGCCGGCCAGCCGGCCTGCCTGCCTTCTTCTTCTACCACAAATACAGGAAACGTTGTGGATTGAAAGAAGATGTAGTGTCAAGAATTGAGAAAGGTATGTTGACATGGTTAGGAAGACCCTTATTAAGTTAATAACAATGTACCTTCCTATATATTTTAAGTTTAAAAAATTTGGCACTCAAAAGAAATTTCAATCGCTGTTTTGTTGATATTTGGCTCAGTTGACTAAAAAGTTTGCCGACCACTGGTCCATGGGAATCTTACTATTAACTTCAATAGGCTTTGGATTGGGCCCAGAAAGAAGCCGGGCTCCTAAAGATGACCTGCCTCATTCACTATAAATCAGTTACGCTTTTGATGCCTATGCAGTATCTTTTACCTTTGCTCAGATGATTACATGATCATTATTAAAAATACCCTTTTTGTTATTTTAAAAAATGTACGGCCTGATACAAAGCCCATTGTAGGCAATGAAAGTCTTCCATCAATTTAAATGAGCATTGGATTAGGCCCTTGCTTCTCATGGGCAAAGTATGATTTTCCATAGCTCAGAATGTGGCCAAGTCAGCTCCATGTTTCATTGGGTCACTTGAAAATACATCTCTATCCTAAGCGTTGTTTCTATGACAAGTGTTGAGCACCATCCACTTGGGCACTAGAACCAAGCAATACCTTTTTATATATATAATGAGAAAAGGGCGTTTTGGTTTTTTTTCATTTTCTTCACCCACAAAGATGGCTGAAATACTTTTCCATGTGATTTACAGAAAAATTCAACTTTAGAAGGAAACCAGGCTTGAAAATTTCAGCCTGATAGGACAAAAAGGTATGAGCTTAGAATGGCTTAGAATGGCTTAGAATGGAACTGCTTGGAATGGAACTATTAACTAAGGCTCCCATTATAACACAAACCCTGCTAGAACCCAGACTGTTTATTCATCTCAGACAATTCCCCTATAATGAGGTTTAACAGGGAAATGCCTACAGAAAATATTCAAGTTTCCTCTTAAATGTTCAGCTACAAACTCAAAATAATAGAGATGTTCTAAAAGAAAAACCTCCTTGTGATTAGAAACGCAAATTGAAGTTATGTGGGAAACCTTCAGGAGGATAGGAGTTATTCCCAAGTATTCTTTAGAGTTACCAGATAGAGTCTGATGTCATTTTATCCAGTTTTTCGCTCCTTTCGTTCAGGAAGATGTCCACTTTCAGATTTTCCTCAGTATCATGAGCCGAGGCGAAGTTAGTCACACTTCTGGCTGGAATCCCCAGGCAGCGCATGACTGAAATAGAGAGGAATGAAACATCACTAGAAAAGAGGGTTTGGAATGTTCCTCACCAATGGCTGCACACCATGTAGAGGACTATCTCCCCAATATTTCAGGGTAGTATTAGGAAAGATGGATGGGATCATGCTTCACCTGTAGTGAGAACTCCAGAGAAAACCCAGCACTGACCAAAGCAGATGGATTTTTTTGTTTTGTAGTATTCCTGCAAAATTGGAGCGCTTCCCGTCCAGGCCATGGGGGCGGTCCCACCAATATAGCGTCCTGACCATTTTCCGAAAATGACTCCTGCATCATCATTGGAATTAACCTACCACACACACAATAAAGAAAACAAAGTCACACGAAAGACCCAGTGGAACTCAGGCTGGTCATGGAGATCCCTTCTGTGCCTGCACTTCCTCTGGACACTCTCTGAGGGCTATGGCAGTTAGCAAGGTTGTCTTGCCCATCATTACCTGGCTTCTACCAGCCATGTGCCCTTGTCCCCTTTGTAAGGTTCAAACATGCAGAGAGGAGGTGTAACTGCTCCTCAGCGGAACTGTAACTCAGCCTGCATTTTGCTTTGTAAGTTTTAGTGCACTGAAAGGGGAACATACCATGTACAATGGCTACTTTCCTGATTCTTGCCCCACCCACCTCAGCTTCAGAGAGTACAACTTCAGCATAGAAGCCATGGATAAGAGACGACTGGCTAGGTAATGTGGGGATGCAACATTACAGCTGCCTTTTCCCTCTGCCTCCACCTCCTCAGACCCTCCTCCATAAGAGAAATCCATTTCAAATACGGCCTGTAATTGTTTCCTAAATGCCAGGGGGCTGGGGACGAGATTGCGATAGACAAATAGGAGGAAGAACGGGTGGGACAAACCAATTTGTAGCAGCAAAACAAAAAGAAATGAGTCAATGGCAAGCCACTTCTCAGAGACACACACCAAAGCAGACATGGCTCTGGACACAATCACAGGATCTCCTCTAGCTTTTTGCTTGAGTTTACTTTTGTCCAAGAGATACATACAGGACTCCAAGACATCTTCTTCAAACTGTTTTGAAGAGAAAAAAATAAAGGCCCATTTATTTACTGCTCCAAAATACAAAATGCCTGATGCTGACAAGTCTTTCTGAGTTTTGTTACAGCAACTAATCTATGTGATTGAGATTAGCTTCCAAACTGTTATGTCAAATGAATTTAGTTGCCAT
>ML686024.1:2133086-2164632 GCA_007922175.1 Pelusios castaneus | reverse complement strand
CACTGACACAGAGCTCTTTTGCAGCCCTGGGAGATCTTCTCTTGTGGGGTCACACAGCCTGGATTCCAAGCACTGGATTCCCACCGTCTGCACTGCAATTTTATAGTCCCTACAGCTCAAACTGTGTGAGTCTGAGTTAGCTGAACTAAGCCAGCCACCAGCCATGTCGTGGGGCTTTTATTGCAGTGTAAATATACTGTTACTTTGTTTTGTTTGTTAATTGCTTGAACATAGAATTCAAGAAATACGCCAGACAGAGTACTATAAACCAAAGTTCTCTGTAGCACGCATAAGATTTCCTACACTGCCCTGCTAAATGATATCTGACAGCTGTCCTGGAGTTACCTTTCTGAGTTACAGGGTAGTTGACTCATCATGTCCATTCACTAACTGGTCAACCAGTATATCTATAAATCACATGATAAGATCTTTAGACTATTTGGACTCAGTCCTCTATTTTCTTACACTGTTCTAACAGCGTGGAGAATCGAGTCTTTTATTTTTTAACAGTCTCTGAATTTCATTATCACATTAGTAACAACTACTTTTTAAATGTAATGTATCATTTAGGGTTTTATACTGTCTCCAGCCATGGTAATATCTGAGGCTATGTCTACACTGGCAATTTAAGTCGACTTAAAGAGGCTTAAGTCGATGTAAATTAAGCCATGTCCACACTAGGCTTTCATTAAGTCGACTTAAGAAATTCCTTAAGTAGACTTAATGAAAGCTTAAGTTGACTTTGTTACTACCACTCATTCAGTCGACTTAACCCTTAAGTCGACTCCTTAAGTCAATCTAACAAAGTCGACTTAACTTTTTTAGTGTAGACATAGCCTGAGAGTCTAACATATTAAAATTAACAGCAATAGCAAAGGCCCTAGTGGACTTCATGGAAACTTTGTCACTTCTTCTTTTCTAATCTCTGCTTGGATTAGGGTTTTTGCTTTTGACTTTTTTTATTTCATTAATTTACCTTTTAAAACCATGTTTTGGGGGACCACACCTTTATATCGGGTTTTTGAGTAGAAGGAGTATCTGTGTTGTGTCATTCATATGGAGGACAGGCCTTTTTAAAGAATAAGCCTTCATAAAGTTTTCTAAAGATGGTCAGACCCTGGATTTGCTTGATGGCTCTTGGAAATTGATTTCATAGCTACCACCCCGCTACCAAGAATGCTTTATCCTGCATGCTTCATACTGGGCATGATTATACCTACCTGATTATAAATTTATAAAGCTCCATTCTCAGGTCTTGATCCAGGAAGGAATTTAATCATGTGTTATTTTATGCATATGAGTATTCCCACTGAAATTAAAAAGACTACCCATGAGCTTTGAGTTATGTGTGTACTTAAGTAGCTTTCTGAATGGGCTCAATGATAGGTCATATTTGTTGGAATAGCAACTGCTTATGTTAAGAAAGAGCAATGGTGATCATGTTCACATTATTACCATCTTTTACCTGTCCAAAGTTCCAGGGTCTTCCAAATATATTTGTTACTGATCCAACATAGAGGTAGCCGGTGTCACTGAGAACATATTCCAATCTTTCAGCATCGTCAGGCATGAAAACTGAGTCAGCTGAAGAAAACACATGACCATGTTACCTGATTTTTGCTCACTTGATAGAAAACTTTTCAAAGGCTGAACAAAGCTTTTCTGTCCTGAAACATAAAGCTAGTGAAGCTTAGGATTAGTAGCACGAGTTTCATAATAATGATTAAACAGCGCTCAGGTTTAAGTTCTTAATTTTCTTCCTTCCCTGGAAAAATCACCATTTTCCCTATGAAATTGTAGAAAACAGCATTATTTTTAACAACTACGTGATTGCAATGAATTAGACTGTGAGCCCCTTATACTTATAAGTGAGCAGCTACTCAGAGAAAACATACTACAGGTGTAAGTAACTGAGCACCAGCATGAGCAAGGGATTCACAGCCAGGCCCAGGATGATTGCTAAAATTACTGGTTTATGTTCCATGGCTTGCAGAATTGGGCCTCTGTTGCTCTGAAGAGCAGGTGAGCAAGTAACTGGGACTAAAGGAGGCAAGTGTAAGGAACACCTCATCTTCTGTAGCAGTAATTGTAACCGCATCATGAGGCCATTTCTATTACCTTCACACCAAGGGTTGAACAACATGTAGACTTCTTTGTTTCCAGGCTTATAAACGTGAGTTCCTGTTTCCACACTCAGAATGTATTTTCCAACAACTGCATCTGCTGGGCTGGTCACAGCTACCAGGCACTGAGTAAATCACAAAGAGGCAGGCAATTATCCATCACATTACCCCTCTTCATTGTGAACACATGTGGTACCAGGAACACTCAAAGGGTATGTCTACATTAGCAAGTTAGGTTGACTTAAGGAGGCTTAAGTCGACCTAAATTACTCTCTGTCTACACTGGACTTTCATTAAGTTGACTTAAGAAATTCTTTAAGTCGACTTAATGAAAGCTTAAGTTGACTTAATAAGAACCATCCATTAAGTTGACTCCTTAAGTTGACTTAAGGACGGTGTGGACGTGGAGTAAAAAAAGGTAGGTCGACTTTATTAAGTGGACTAAGTTGACTTAAAATTAAGTAGACTTAGTTCACTTTGTTAAATCGACTTAATAAGGTTGACTTTAAGTTGACTTAAAGTCGACTTTATTAAGTCGACTTAACAAAGTCGACATAACTTTTTCTAGTGTAGACATAGCCAAAGATCTTACAGTGTGCAATCAATCTAGGCAAACCTGTGGCCTGTGGCGAAGGGAGAATGGAGGGGATGAGGATGAGGCAGTTGTCAGAAATATAATGATGTAATGATGAATAAAATGAGATTGTTTCTCTCATAAAGCTATTGAACAGGCTGCAGAAGCCAGTCTCAGAGCTCTGAATACTCTCCCCTGTCTCCTAATTTACTCCCCTTCCCACACTGCAGTGACTCTTTTCCAGACATGAAGAAGGGCTGGGTGCAGCTTCCCTTAAAGCCTGTTGATGCTGTTCCTCCTTGCATCCCTCAGCCCCAGAGGGGGTTCCTCAGGAATGACACAAAGTGTTTTTCTCTCTCCCTAAGGCTGAGTATAATGCTTACAGACCCCTGAGGGCCTGGCACACTCAGAGCACACATTCTGCCATTACAGCACCAAGTGGTCCTTTAATTTGCCACTTGAATGAATAATGCGTTCAAATAACACACCTCTCTCCCACTGGTGTTAGAGATGTTGGCACACCAGCGCTGAGGGTTCTGTGCAGACCCCAAGTTCATCGACACAAGGGTCTCATTGGATTGCATTGGTTTCTCACCTGGAAATATATCAATACAAAATAGAGAGGAGGAGTGAATCAGTGTGTGATAAGATGGCAAAGTTAGAGCAGGAGTCAGGACCACTAGCTTCTATTTCCTCTCCTCATGCTTTGAACTATAATCTAGTTACCTGCTGAGGTCTGGAAAAAATTAAGTCTCCACCGTGATGGCGTAGTGTAAAATTGGCCATGTGCATTACGGTGAAGCTGATCTGTTACCCTTCTCCGTAGCATCCAGCATTAGCTAGTGCTGAGAGTGGATACCATACAACTGTGGTAGGGCTCATACGCCCCAGTATAGTGGCATCTCCTATGTTGCTAGACATACAATGGAGAACTGACTAGGTTTGTTCTTACCGATACTAAGCTGCAACACGACTTTGTCATTGTCTTTCAGTTCCCGGTCAAAGGTCAGCTTTAACTGAAACGCCTGCCCGCGTCTCACAATCAGACTTGTATTGTCATGGTATTCCTCGGTGTGGTGAAGACGGGCATTTTGTTTTCCGAGCAAATCGAGTGCAAGGGTCTTCAGATTGTTGCCTGGAAACAATAAGGGAGAAGGAGAAACAGTTTGATATTAAAACACTCCACTAGGTGGGGAAATTTAATTTGCTTTTACTATTTACCTGGTTAAATAACAAAAATACCTGACCATAGCTTCTAGTCTTTGTCGGACCCTACTCTCAAGCCCACCTTTGTGTGTTTGCTGAATTAGTGCAAACTGCCTTTCAAGAGGTTTAGGACTGACTCGTGTTAGGACCCCAAAGAGTTGTCCCACCCTCCGCCCTCAACCTCTCCACAGCCACAGTGTTAAATAGTCAGCAATACTGTGCAATGGCTGAGGAACCAGAAAGTGACTAGAAATAACACTGAAATAGAACAGCAAGTCTATGATTATCAGTTGCCCAAACTTGAATGAACTGTACAAAATACAAATAAATTAGAGGCTTGAGCTTCCTTCACTTTTCTTAACTTCAGTCATAGACACAAAGGTTGCGTCTACACTGGTAAATTAAGTCGACTTAAGCTTGCTTAAGTCGACTTAATTTACCCTGCGTCTACACTACAGTTTTCTTAAGTCGACTTAAGAAAAATAAAGTCGACATAATTAAAATTAAGTCGACTTTATAAAACCTGCTTTTTAGTAGACCTAAGGCTTAAGTCGACTCCCTAGAGTCGACTTAAGCCAGTGTAGCTGTGGGGTAGCCCTAAGTCAACTTAGGGCTACCCCAGGAGTACACCAATGCCCTCCCTGCCAGGGGGGGGCACAGGGGTAGCCTGGCATGCCCCCCCACCTGGCAGGGCAGAGCCCTGCCCACATGCCCTGCCAGGGTCCCTGACCCCCTTTGCCCCATTGTACCTAGGTACAATGGGGCAAAGGCTGAGCCCCCTGGCATTGGGCAAGGGGTTCCCCCCACCCCCGTGGACCTGCCCTAGGTCCCCCATGCCCCACAAAGTCAACCTAGAGCAGCCAGTGTGGACGCTCTAGGTCGACTTTCTTAGTTCCCCTTTAAGTCGACTTTATTTTTAACTGGAGACATACTAAGTCGACTTAAATTCCCCAGTGTAGACATAGCCAAAAGGCCCAGTTCATCTCCACACCCAACCAGCTCTCGGCACAGGGCCCAAAAGGGAAGGCAAAGGTGACTTTATGACACTTATGCCCAGTGCTTTTTTTGGTTAAAAAAAAGGTGCCGGTACTCAGTACCCCTGAGAACCATCACAAAAAAGCCCTGCTTACGCCTTAGCCAATGAGGGTGCCAGCGTAGGGCTGCTCTGATTTGTATCTGGCTGCCGTAGGCCCCAAGGAGTCATTGAGATAGCTGGGACCTGCCAAAGCATGGAAGCACTCCACCCATTTCTCCATCTGCAGGAATCTCCCCATCACGTCCCATGAGTGGGGACCTGCCATTACATCTGGCATAGAACTGGCTATGCCATCTGGGGGGACACTCAGTGTAAAGGGACTGCAGCACAGGGATGAACTGCACCCAGAGAACATAACTGGCATCTAAACAGCAAACATGCAGCATCAGAAGGAGAACCTAGGCCCTTCATTTCCAAAAAACACATGCAGGTCTGTGCCATGCAAATTAAGCTTATGCTGTTCCTTCAGCTCTGTTTGTAATGGTCTTCATTTTTGTACCTGCAGGAGCGAAATGTTCATACTCTGTGGTACGGGGGACTGGCTAGGTTATAGTCTGATGGCAAATGCACACAGTGTAGCTGGCAATTGTGTCGTTTGAACCTACTGCTCCTCTGGCACAATGGAACCTCTACAAAGAGGGTAAAGTCTGTCTGGGAGACAGAACTTACTCAGGGCCTAGTCTAAGGTTGTGGAACCACAGAATCACAGGGACAAGATGATAACTTGTCTAACCATCCAAAATAGATAACTCCTCTGGGAAATAAGGACCATAACAACCCTCACCAGTGTGCACTCCAACTGCAAGGCTATTTCTTTGCCTTTACTTTCTTTAATATACCCAAATAGCAGCGTGTGTGTGTGTAAATTAATAAACAACTAAATTCCCAAACAAAACACTTCTTTCTCCACCTGGTTTTCCACAATGTGCTTCCCTCCCTCCCCTTCTGAGTATGATAAACTATTAATTGGTCAGGATTTTCTTCTGAGAACAAACTGAAAATGAAGAGTAGAGCCAGCGAGTTTCCACCTTTTGCCCTGGCTGCTCATGAACACCCTACTTCTCAGAAGCTGTGAGAACTGTCAGCACTAGACAATGTGCCTTGCATAATCATTTTCTTGGTCAATGGAAGATTGGATTTCATCTTTCTCAGTTCCAGGGATGTTGCCGAAACTCAACTTTACTGCTCCACAGTTTATTCTGCTATGCTGCCAGCTGACCCTTCTAACCTGAGGCTACTGCTTCTCCTATGACACTGCATGCTGACAACAAATATTGGCAGGGATATTAAACCTCATGCTTCAGGGATTATGCCAATCTATAGCTCTTAGCAGTGTGAGATCTAGTGCGATGATGGGAGCAGATTACACCACACCTGCCTGTTGTGGGGATTTTTATACACCCATCTACAGCATCTGATACTTGACACTTTCAGATACCATGGACTAGATAGATCTTGCGTCTTATCCATTATTGCAATTTCAGTGCTCCTAATGCTTCACTGATACCTTATTCACTCCCTCACTCCATATCAGTTTGTCTCATTCACCTGTTGTGCCCTCTCATAACCTAGATTATGAATATCTTTTTGCTGCACATCTGTACAGGCAGTACCTCTATGTGCTACAAATCGTCATCATTATTGGTGTTAAAATGATAATGCCAGCATCAAGCTAATCTTTGAGACTCCTATGGAAGTTTGGTCTTCCTGTCGATCTCTAAGAAGTACCACAGTGAAATATCACAAACAAAAAAAGATTGAACAAATTTTGGGTATAAGCCCCTCGTTGTGAGCTCTTTAAAGATAGATTTCTGAAGATCTTTGGAAGGGAGCTCATCGATGTATTATCAGCAGGGTTTTTTCGCAGATGGAGAGTATTGTCATCATGTCTTATATATATGAGGAAATGATTTATTTCCAGACTTGTTCAGAAAGTATTAAAAGATCTGCTCTGGCATTTAACTAGCACAGTGTAGCTTCAAGGATCTGTCCTCTTTGGATTTTATTTCTAAGGCCAGGTCTATATTGACAGCAAAATACAGTGGCAATCACTGGGAGTTACGCAAGCTACTCATAGAGTAACTCTCGTTAACTTCCTAACTCCCCTTCAGCATGGGGTCTTCACTGTGCTGTGCTGACGGAAAAAGCGTTCCCATCGATATAGCACTACGCCACTTGAGGAGGTGGTTTTGGTAAGTCTATCTGGAGACCGACTAAGTGGATCTTAACTGACTGCTAAGTCGATCTGAAAAGGTCGATGTGGACATTGGTAACTCTGCTGCCGTCAGTGTAGATGTGGCCTTAGTGTATTGCCCTGAGATCAAGGTCTGTCACTCTAGGTATATCGTGTACAGAACAGGACCTGTCATTTTCGCCCATCCAATAATAACGAATAGTAATAGGAGCATTTATTCCAATGCTCAGGAACAGGGGGAGGGGCCAGAAAAGGAATGTCTTTGCACTCCACCATCTGAGCAGCACGGAGTGCTCCTTAGCTGCACCTGAGGCTCAGGGCTATGGTATCATATCAGATCCACAGTGCTACCCAAGGGGGAAAAGAAATCACATGGGTCTGGCAATGACAGAACAAAGATAACACAGTCATATTTCAAATGAAATTCCTTGGGGCACTCATACCTTGGCTACTTCGTTTGGTCTCTTGCTCTTTAATTGAAAAGGAATTATAGTCCAATACAAGGAGTGCCAGGATAAAGGTTAGGTAATTTTCTATTTAAGTGCCTCTAATGAGGTTTTTATTTACACATTAAGCTTCCAGGAACTCTTCCTTTATAAATACTGTGTAAATCTTGGTTGCCTGTGACTATGTCAGGCATAACATGTGACAATGTGCCAAGCATGACAGCCTGAGGTTTGGAGGATCCAGGAATTTAAAAGGGTCCCATGATAACAGAAAAAGAGCAGAGTCAAAAGACGGGGGAGGGATATATTTCAAAGAGAAAAGATCCTGTAGGATGGATGGACAGATGCAGCTACATTAACTGCGCTATGGGACACAATGTTAATGTAAGCAAGAACTGGTCACCACAGCTAAGAAATAAATCTGGTGCCCAGCCAGACTCTGTTGTATTTGCTGTACTACATTAGTTGCCAACACAATTAGGGCCTATGACTAATCTGGATCAGGCCAACCACTACCATAGAAAACACTGGATAATTTCCCAAACATTATTTGACAGCTTAAATGGACCCCAGCACACTCTCTCCAGCTCCTTTACCTACTGGTGTGACACAGCAGACCTAAAGTGACTATAACAGAGGATTAGAGAAACATATCTGTGCCAATTTCCCCTTTTTGTTTACTTTGTGGTTTGGAAGCTCGCTTTCATTGTTTCCCCTGGGGAATAAGAGATTCATGGCAGAGTTAAATTGAGTTGCAGCTCCTGTAGTATCCATAACTCCAGGCCTGGCCACACACAAGACCACTGTAGTTCTTTCAACTTAAGTTGGCTGGCCACTCTGGTCCCGGAATAGATGGCAGCTTGAGTCAGCACAATTCATTAGTTGCTGACGCAATCACTCTGTGCAGCACAAGTGTGATTTCACAATGTGACGGCTCTCGTTTGTGCTAATTTGAGAGGAGTTAATTTGGGTGTAGACAACTTGAGTTAACCTCTGCAGTGCTGAGAAAGCCTTAGTTGGCTATACAAACTCCCTTGTAGTTTATATCTTTCAAACGGCAACAAGGGAGAGAAAAACATTTTTAAATATAGGAAAATATAACTGTAAAATAATAAAAAACTGGCAGAGTCTCAAGTGCTAGTGTAATGGCTGAAAGGACTTTTATTTGTTTTTTAAAAACCATCTACATTTCAAATGGACAAAATCCCTTTACATGAACAAAGTTATGACGTTCCAAGGGCTGAATTCTCACAACTAAATTCCCTCAGCAAAATATGTATAAGCAAACAAACAGGTGCACAAACACATATTTGCATATACAAAAGGTTAATTGCATATGCAAATAGCAACTTGTTTCAGCCATTACATGTCTGCATATATACTTGCATATTTTGCACAAGCAAACTACACACAAAATTATCTTTCTGCTTATTTTTCGAGCAAAATACCTAAATTTGATAATTTGGTCACAAAGATGGATCAAATGGAAGTCACAATAAGAAGCTATTTATAGAACACAGTGAATTATTTATGATAGTTTATATCATATTTCCTGAAGTTCATTGGGCTATCTTTAGGTTGTAGTGACTAGAGGCTTTTTTAAGCTTTGTCATTATTATAAGCCTTTACATCTCTCTTTTCCTATCTTATATACATTCCAGTTGTATTTTTTTGGTTAACTGAATTGACTTTCTTTGTGCATACACAGCATACCTGAGAGCTAGATTTATATTTCAGTGTATTTCTGCCTGGTAAACGTTTTAATAATAAGCATAATAAAGACATTAAAATTAATAATAATAATAATAAAGGGAGTTGGTAGCAAAACCTATAGTTAAGGCTGCCGAACACTTTCCATGAACCCACTTTCAAGGAACAAGGGAGGAGGGCTACATGTGCAGACTCCCCCTCCCCCTATAAACAGACTGATCTGGCTCACTGGGAGTCCTAGCATTTTAATGTTTACAGCCCCTAAATCTATTAATTTCAGAGAACTGTAAAACATGGGGGTGTTTGGCTTCAGTGGGAGTAAGGGTTACTCAGGAGATCGCATGGGATGTGGAACTGAGACTTTAAGCTTTGGTAGGCAAGTCTGAAATCATACAGGTGACAAATTATAATTTAGACTATAGAATTTACTATCCTGATCTAACAGCAACCGTTTAAAACTTCTACTGGGACCTGTGTGCAAGCATCTTCTTGCAGTCAAGATCATAGTAGCAGTGATAAGAGTCCCTAAGAACTTCCCACCAAAGCTTGCATGGCACATGGTGATCTGCAGAACAATCTGAACTTCGTTAGGTGATTTACCTCAGGAACTGTGTTTTATAAAGCAGCACAGTCTCTCACATAACAAGTTGCAAGATAGATGATACACAAAGGGAAACTGTAATGTAGACAGTTCAGTGACAGTATAAGCTATGTGCCATTGCACTGGATTTGTCAGCAAGGAAAGGGGAATTAAAAATGCAGGTATGTCCTCTTTCTTTCTTTCTTTCTTTCTTTCTTTCTTTCTTTCTTTCTTTCTTTCTTTCTTTCAAGTTTCGGGGGGGGAGGGGGAGCTGAAGCAGAAGAAAGAATTTGTGTTCTTGGGAAGCACACAGGGCCATTTGAGAGAGATTTGGAGAATTGAAAGAAGAACCCATTGTACATGGGTGGCAATGAGAAAGGTGGCAGTAATTAACAAGGGAAAAGTGCATGCTGTGTGTGTTTGTTCCTGCCCACTGTACAGTTTGGAAATGGTTGGTCTTACAGAGATGGAAAAAAAAGAATATACAGGAAGTAGAAAAATAATATTCTGAGGAGAATGGCATATACAGAGGGTATACAGAGTGTGCATGGAAGAAGTTAGGGGGAAAAGGAACGTGGGGGTCTGAATGATTGGCTTGAGAGCATATATTTGAGGGCACTGCACATGTAATATGAATGGGAGAAGAACAACCAGCAAAGAAAGCGTGGGAGGAAAAGAACAGAAAGAACAGACACGGAAGACTGAGGATATGATAGAGAGATTCTGTGTAGAAAAATCTTAAGAGAAAAGGACTGGAACCCCAAGACCTATGAACCTGGACTACGGACCAGGAGAAGTGACAAAGAATCATGGGCACCTCCAACCCCATGTAAACCAGAAAAAGAGTCAAGAAGAAGGGTATTTATCTATATATAGCTAGCTCAGGTCTTCTCAGCACTTCATTAGCTTATGCTCCCTTCCCTATGTAATGAACAGGTGTTGCCAGCAACAAACACAAAAACTAGACATAACACAAATAGCTTTTTGGAGCTGAAGCCAATGGAAAGAGTGCAACTTACTTCAATGGGCTTTGGAACCGGTTCTTTTTCTAAAAAGCAACTCCTGTGCATACTGTTCTTAAATCTTACTAAGTTACAAGACTCACCAGCTGTCTGACTCATGATCCTTTCTGGTCTTGTGTCCCGAAATTTTATCAAAGCCTGTTGTTGCTTCTGCCCATATAGATGGAACTGGCCCCTTTTTATCAGTAGCTAGCTCTGAAAAGTCAACATGTCCTGTGCCAAGGGATGGTGTTTGGAAACAGGGAGTTGATCTGAAAGAATGACTAAAATTTACACTGCACATAGAAACCCTTAAATACCTATAACATATAAATCACAATGGGTCTGACAGGTGACAGCTGAAATCAACAACAATAATAGCTGCACAGATTTTTTTTTTTCATCAACAAAGGCAATACAAGCATGGATGATGAGTGATATGGATGCACTAAGGTAAATGATCCAAGCCAACAGAACCATATCTCCAAAGCTGCTTTTAAAGGGCAGTCAAAGAACTTTAACTCTGAAAGTAATGGCATTTTCCACAGAGACAGCAAGGGGCAGATCTGGCTGCCTTGGAAATCAATGAGTTTTGCCATCAACTTTAGCAGCAGAAGAAAAATCCAGCATCCTCATCTGTGGCAAGGGGAGCCCCTGGGGGATGGGAGTCATCTTGGATGTGGGGGATCCAGCCTATGATGCCCAGCATGGAGCTCTGCTGCACATGAGCTTTCTGTCCTGAGAAGAAGTGTGCAGAACTTCTGAAGAGGCAAAATATGGGTGGGCAAAGGCAAAAGATCCTTCACTCTTACTTCATACTAGATTCCAAAGGGGTAGCCGTGTCAGTCTATTGTAGACAGACAACAGAGTCCTGTGGCACTTTTAAAGACTAACAGATTTATGTATCGCATGAGCTTTCGTGGGAGAAAATCCCACTTCGTCAGACGCTTTATGAAGTGGGATTTTCTCCCTCGAAAGCTCATGCGATAAATAAATCTGTCAGTCTTTAAAAGTGCCACAGGACTCTGTTGTCTTCATACTAGATGATTGTGTAAGGAACTGTGCTGGCATGATCTCTGCAAAGCAAGATTTGGCTCTGTGGATCTCCACTGTCCAACCCACCATCCAACTCCACATCTGTTAAGGAGCCAGTGTTGTTCCTCATGCCAGGAACTGGGTTGTGGATTTGAGCATTAAGCACCCTTTGTGCATACAATTACTTGCTCACAAGTGCAGCTAAGAGGCCTGTGTTTGAAAATGTATTCTTGTGTGATCACAGGTCCCAAAGGTTAAGCACATGACGACATCACATTTACAATATCGCAATACATTTGTATAATAATCTGATTGGGAAGCTTGATGAATTCTTCAAGTCGTGAGCAAAAAAGAGAGTGGTCTGAACAGTTTGAAACCAAAATTTAAAGTGTATTGTATGGCACCAACACCACCCTTCCACCACTGAAATAGAAATAAATGTTAAAAGTCACATTTACCTTTCAATATTGCTGATGTTCTGCATGTCTCTCAGCATGGACAATGAAAATAAACTGGTCAATTTCACGTTGCTTTATAGTCAGGTTCTAATCATATAAACTATACAGGGCATATACAAACAGTAAAAATAACTAAAAATAAAAATAACAACCTGAGCACCTAAAAATAGACCACCGATTTCTACATAATTACAGCAGAAGAAAATCTAGTAAATCTGGAGTGGTTAGTGGGTGTTTGTTTTTACCGACTCATTCTGTTTCTCAAAACTGGATGCTGCAGTGTCTATGTTATAACCTGTTTTAGCCCCTTAAAAATAAACTGTTTCCTCTGAAAGACTTTAAAAATAAACATCCTGGATTCATTTCTATTAGGCTTTGTAAATACTTGTTTGAACCAAATTTATATTCAGATCCTAAATTTGGACCCTATTTACCTACAGACTATGGAAGGGTTGGGAAGACCTATTTGGCATCTAAACTCCAAAGAGGCCTCCTAACTTTGCAATTCCACCTTAATCCCTGGCCATACATTAATGCATTTGCATCTATTGCTGTTCACTGGTATCAACTGGAAGGTTTTTTTAATTGACTTCAATGGGCTTTGGATCAAGATTTTGGAGCCTTGCATTTTTTGTTGATCTGTGTAACATATAACCTCAATCCATCCCTTTACTTTAAATGCTACATCCTGATCCTCTATATACTGGGAACTCCCTCTCGCCCTGTATTCTACGAATCAATGGATGTATCCTTGGTGAGATTCTTCCTATGCCCTCATACCAATCTGACCCAATCATAAAAGGTCCACGCTCTCTGACCTCTGCAGTCTGATCTTTTGGGAGTTTTGGAAAGGGGTTTCAATTTCAGAAGTTGTAATGTTTTACAGAGTCATGGTTTCCTCTCTTTCCATGTTTGGAGCAGATTAACTCTGGCCCGCTAGGCAGACGTCACCCTATGTCTTTGCTAAATCAAATAAATATAATTTCATTGACAATCAGACAGTGCTTCAACGGTTTTTTTTCTCTTTAGCTCTGGACTATTGGTAACATTAATTCCACTTCCTCTTCCCTTTTTTTATGTTTCCCAAACAAGTGGCTACAACAGTTAGTCGTTTCATTTGTATTCATAAAGAGCACTGGCTAATACGCCTCTCTATTTAACAAAAGCAGGAGCAGCATTGACTTCACAGACTTCCTTCTGTGCTAGAGCAGCAAAGCTAAACGTAGGACCTAAGTGACTTCTGCCCATTTGGGTTTGATCCTCCGACCAGAGACATACGGCCTGTGTACACTGCCAGGGCAGCAGGGATCAATGCAGTCGGGTCCTTTTTCAACCTATTAATGGCTTCATTTAACTACATGAAGTATCAACCGTCTTCTCATCATTTGGGCTCTGCTGGAAGGCAAGGATAATTAATGCCTTTAAATGGCCCCAAAACAGCAAAGCTTTTAAGTACCTGCTTAATTTTAATTATGTTCTTAAGTCCAGTTTCAATCATTCCATGTGCATCATCATGGACTTAATTCTGCTCTCACTGTAGTCAATGGCTTCCAGTGATGTCTACAGAACTTGCTTTTTCTCTTGGTTCTTCTGAAGTCAGTGCCGAAAATACCATTGGCCAGCAGGAACAGGATTATGTCATTGGAGACACCTTTTTATTCATTCAAGATGTAATGGGAGGTTTTTAAGAACAAGTGGGACAAACAGCTGTCAAGGGGGACAAACACCTGTAAAGGATACGCTAGGTTTATTGGGTCCTGCCTCAGCACAAGGGGCTGGACTAGATGATCTCTTGAGGTCCCTTCCAGCCTTACATTTCTATGATTCTAAGAAACATATATAAAATGTAGGTACAAACTTTCACATTAAGATGCCTGAAGTTAGGCACCTAAATCTGGATCTCTGAGTACACAAGGTCAGAGGTCCCAAGTCCATGTCCCAATTGTGCAGTCCTTATGGCGGCAAAACTCACCATAGGAATTTTTGCCAGCAGAAGGACTGAAACAGAAGCCCTATAACAAATCCAGATGTGTGAACGTACAGGCCAAGCCACCTCCTTGATCTGATGAGCCAACAAAAGAGAATATTTTGAAAAAAGAATAAACGACAACTACATTTTCAACATTGCATGACTTTAAAACTTCTTTCCTTGGTGTTAACAAACTTTCCAAGAAAGCTCTACCCAGGGATGAAATGTAACATACAAAATTTCAGGAAAATCACTTTCTTTTCAGAGGTGGTAGTAAAAGTTGTGCTTCCAGTGGAATGCTAGCTTCAATCTTACCAATGATCCAACTATTGCTGTGCCATAAAAAAAATTCTGATATAAAATTTTGTAATTTAATTGATTACATTATGTATGCATTTATATGATGTAGTTCTGCATTTCACAGAGCTCAAGAGTTTGCAGCAACAAATTACTGTCAAAACACAGACCACACCTAAGGCAAACAATAATTTTCTGACAATTGTAAAAGGTGTTGATAAGAGGTTATATAAATCAGTAGGCCAAATATTGATTCAGGGATAAATGGTTTATCGCTATGCAAAAAGTATAGCTGTGGAGAATAAAGAAAAATACTTGACCAAATACCTCTCCACCTTCAGCATATGACTAGAGGTGTTTGGTTGAAAAAACAGGAATTTCCAAATAAGTATTTTAGGGAAAAAATATTTTTTTGGGAGGTCTCCATTTCATTTTTTATTTTTTTCTACAGTAAAAATAATCACCTTTCATGTTTGGTAGGGTTCTGCAGTATCTGGATTAAAAAAAAAATAATACAGGAAAAAAGATTTAGGTCAGTTTAAGCAACGCAGCATCTCTGCCAAGTCACATTAAAAGTCAAATAACTAACCATTATAAACAGACAAGGAGTTGGTCCTGCATAAGCTTGCATGGCTGGGGATCGCGGAACAGGTGAGCAGTCCTATACACTTACTTAGGTGCCCATGTCATTGCAAGTGCAGGCCTTTCGATGCTGATTGTAGGAACGTGTACTATTTTATGTTAGTGAAAAGTTCCACTGAATTCGATTGGACTGTTTGTGAGTATAAAATGACATTCGTTTGTACATCTTAGCAGGATCAGAGCCTCAGGGTGTTGGTCTTTTGACTTCATGGCAGCATAGCAAAGTGTGATTTCAGCAACATGAAAAATCTGGAAAAATAATTGTACCAGTAAAAGACACTGTTCTACTAGCATATCTATGTCCATATGGGCTTTTACTGGTATAACTCTAGTGTTAAAAACATCCCATTCTAGTTATATGGGTAACACTTTTAAATGTCAACCAAGTGTTTGTTTGCTTGTTCTGAAGTTATGCAGATATTTTGATGACCTATTGACAATCATTTATTTTTTGTTTTATCATAAAGCCTAGGAGCCCTGATCGTGGACTAGGACCCTATTACGCAACGCTGTGTACAAACGATGACTGAAATTTTTTTTCAGAGTGGTCACAGCACCAATGTGAAGGAACACTCATTGTTTCTTTGGAGTTTCACCACTTTGCACCTATCAGCACGGCCTGTCATTTTTCCATCACTCTGCCCAATTGTCTAGTTTTGTTTGGTCCCTCTGAAGCACCTAATGCCTGCTTCTAGCTTTGCCTACACTAAAAATTCAGTGTCATTCCAAATGTCAACATAACACCATTCATTCTCTTCCCCAGCCACTAGTAAATAGGCCAAACAGCAACTGTTACATTAAATCTCCTTCCACCTTGATAATCCTCCATTTATGCCTCTGCTTTGTTTTCTAATTCTGTCCAGCAGTGAGTTTTGAGAGGTAAAAAACAGCCAAGCAAAACAAACACCGAGATCATTCTAGTGTAAACTGTAACGTGGACAATAAATCCTCCCCTTTCTGCAAGGCTCCAGC
This sequence comes from Pelusios castaneus, assembly GCA_007922175.1. NCBI lineage: Eukaryota > Metazoa > Chordata > Testudines > Pelomedusidae > Pelusios > Pelusios castaneus. Next base: position 2,148,389 of record ML686024.1, on the reverse strand, counting down.
TGTGAGTTGAAGACAGTAGGCAGTTTTTGAACGGGTATAAATCAGTGTGGCTCCTTGGATCTGGCCCCAAGTGACAGACTTGGCTTTCAATTTCTTTGTCTGCATGGGTCAGAAACTGTTTACACTGTTTCTATTCAATAAATGAACACTCCATGCTAAAGGAACCAAAGAACAATGCTGCACAGTTTGCCTGAGAGAAAAGGATGGCTGCGAACCACACGAATGCAATTAAGACAGAGGGTACCAAGCACCTCCAGCAGGCTAAGGGTTAAGGCTTTGTAAAGATAAACACCTCTAATTTTAACATTCTGGCCCCTGTACTTTTCCTAATAAGGAGGCTACAGCTTACAGTGAACTCAGGATGCATAATGCTTTAATGGTGATACACAAAGGAATATAAATTGGGCCTGTTTTCTTTTGATTTTACTTTTTTATGATATATACAGGGCCAAGAGCATTTGTTTTCCTTAAACCAGCATTTTCCACAATTGTGATTTTCTTTGAAATATGAGAAATACCAAGTCTTGCTTTTCTGATTCTTGCTGGAAAACTTCTTGGATGGCTCAGAAACGTGGCGTGCCAGCTTTTTTCAGCCTTCAGCTGAAAGGGCAGAAATGCCGAAACTTTCAGAGCCTTTGCCCATCTTTCTATTCTTTATATCTGCCTACTGCTCAGTTCTTACAACTTTCTCTGAAGCAGCGGGTGCTGGCCCTTGTTGGAGACAAGATAATGGGCCAGATGCACCATTGGTCTGTTTCAGTCTGTCAATTCCTACGTGTCTTGCATGTCTGAATTAAATAGGTTCACCTAGTCTATTCAATAGGTTTTAACCAGTGTAAACAAACAAAAATCATTTCTCTTCTCAGCCAGCCAGGTTTCTGCTTAGAATCTTTGATTAGGGTTGGAAGGGCCCTCAGGAGGTCATGTAGTCTAACACCTTGCTCAAAGTAGGACAAACCCCAACTCAACCATCCCAACCAACCCTAAATCCAGACAGTGTCAGAGACAGGGCTCTGCCCTGCCAGGGTCCCTGTCCCCCTTTGCCCCATTGTACACAGAGGGTGCTCCCCCCCCGCCACCGTGGACCTGCCCAAGGTCCCCCTAGCCCCACAAAGTCGACCTAGAGCATCCAGTGTGGACGCTATAGGTCGACTTTGTAAGCTCCCCTTTAAGTCGACTTTAATTTTAAGCGTAGACACACTAAGTCGACTTAACTAAGTCGACTTTAAGTCGACTTAGTTAAAGTCGACTTAAAAGTGTAAGTGTAGACATAGCCTAGGTGAGCAGACTAGATTTTTAGATTCTGTCTGATCACTTTCAGATCTAGAAGACCAGATAAGGAACTCTTTGTAACTCTAATGTTTGACTAGAGTGGTGCCTCTCATCTCTCATGAACATGCAGAACATTACAATTGTGGTTAAAGGCCTTCCAAGACAGTGAAGAACTGGTGATCCCAGAACAAACTCGTGAAATATCCAGTACAGAGTGCACATTCTTATGTTCCTTTGGCTATTTCTACACTTGTAAATTTAGCTTGACTTTAGCTAAGTCGACTTAACTAAGTTGACTTTAAGACGATTTAGTTAAGTTGACTTAGCATGTCCACACCTAAATTTAAAGTCGACTTAGGGGGGAACTTACAAAGTCGACCTATAGCGTCCACACTGGACGCCTGGGTTGACTTCTAAGGGCTATGGGGACCTAGGGCAGGTCCATGGGGGCAGGAGGGGAACTCCTTGCCCAGTGCCAGCAGGGAGGGTAGTGGGGGAGTCCCGGAGTAGCCCTAAGTCGACTTAGGGCTACTCCAGGTCTACACTGGCTTAAGTCGACTTGAAAAAGTCGACTAAAGCCTAAAGTCGACCTAAAAGTAGATGTAATAAAGTCGACTTAATTTTCATTAAGTCGACTTTATTTTCCTTACGTCGACTTAAGCAGCTTGCTTAAGTCGACGTAAGGAAACTGTAGTGTAGACGCAAGGTAAATTAAGTCGACTTAAGCAAGCTTAAGTCGACTTAATTTACAAGCGTAGACGGACCCTTTGTGTCTCAATTACAATTGCTGTTAAAAATTGACTTGCAAAGCAAGCAGTGAACAGATTCAATCAGCCTTATAAGTCATTCTTTCTGCAGTCTGTGATGTATTGAACCTATACATATTCAGAAACCTCTAAAGAGCCAACATTTATTCTCATGAATACTGGCATGAATCCAAAATAACTACAGGGGCCAGTGGAGTTACTTTAGATTACATTGGTATAACTGAGTCAGAATTTTAGCCCAGAGATTCTGCCGAAGGGCAAGTGCAGTATCAACATAATATCCAGTAAGCAAAATCTTTCCCCTGACTCCTCAGACTTTCCATTGATGACTTCCTTTCTGAAGGATTATTTCCTGCCCTCTTCCAGGGAGAGTAGACACAATGGATCTTTGGCTCTGGCTCTTATGATCTTATAAAAAATGTACTGACATACGAAGGAGTCCAAGTTTCCCCATTTCATTCCCTTGCTTTTTTCCATTTTTTAAAATGTTTCTGACCTGTATGCAGTTCACTCTAGTGGCAAAATACACAGGTTATTGACTTACAGAAGAAGTACCTGGACATTACTGTTACATTTAGCATTCTAGCCAAAACCAAGAACAGCTTTATTATCACAGGGAAGGAAAAACAGTCACAGTACATAAGGCTTTGATGTCACGATGCCTGGAATATCAATCTCAGATCAGGGCATTTTATGAGGCAGATTGACACATTGGAGGAAGGTCAGCAACAAAACTGATGTGGAATCTGTGAGATGGATTTAAGAGGAAAGATTTAAATGCATGTAACTTGACTAAGCAATGAACAAAAAGGAGGGGACCTGATAAAAGGTTAGAAATATGTGAAGAAAATAAAAATGCGGCGGGGGAGAAATTCTTTTAGTGTCGTGCATAGGGCAGAGATATAACTGGGGCGAGTAGTGTGCAAGTAATATTTAGGCTAAATAAAGGGGGTGGGGGAGAAACTTCCAAGCAGTGAGAAGTATCCTGTGGAATAAGCCCCTACGCCAGGAAATGGCAGAATGCCCATTGCATGAGACTTTTAGAACTATATTGCAGAACAATCCCCCAGGTCAGTGAACAGACTGCAGTAGATGAATTAGCAGGTCTTTTCCATCTCTACAGTCTCTTGGCCAAATCTGGCTTTCACGTACATCCATGCAACCCTACCAACGTCAAAGAGCTTACACAAGAATAAATGGGAGCAGAGTTCAGGCCAGTGATTCTGTGATACACAGTGTCATACCTTTGCCTTGCCGAAACGTAAAATAAGAATTTCTCCAAGAATTGTATCATTGGCTCGGAGAGACAATTTGATTCCCATTTGACTCTTTGAATATTCACCTGCCTATACTATGGCACATATTATTTACCAAGAACATAGTGCTAGCTGGCCTGCAGCATATAGAAAAGAAACAGTTTCTATGTTATTATTCATGGTACAGTACAAATACTTTAGTCCACCTTAATCCAATCCTGTTGTCAGAGTCTTTGAGGTCCTAACCAGACAATGCAACCAGGAAATATCTGTACTATTTCTGTAACTATGGTTTATGGCTCTGTGTGTTTATGAAAGGTTATGTAATGTGGAGTTAGATCAAAAGTGTTGTCAGAGGACCCAAGCAGAAAAGGTAACATAATAACATAGATGAGGGTCCTGAAGAAAGCAAGAGATGTCGTTCATTGGGGAATAACCCCTACTCGACTCCAGCCAGACTAGAGTGGACTGCTCTTCTTAAATCTAGGCTCAAAAGGAGGATACTAAACATTAGAGGACCTCAGGCCTAGAAGAGATTAAGCAAGTATCCCAGTGTTGCTCTGGGAGGGTCAGCGAAAGCTGAGAGGGTTGGAAGGGGACACAGAGATACAGCAGTTGTAGCAGGGGCAGTCAACTTCCCCCAACATAAACAGATACAAGAGGGCTGGCTGAAACACATGAAAGCTGGCAAGGAATGATTAAGGTTCAGGTAAAGGGAAATCTGCATGTAGACCGTTAAGGTTTTTACCCTTTGCTCTGTGGACGGTGCTTCTGTGGGTGAATGAATAATAATAATTTGTTTGGAAAAAGCTGTTCTGAATCACTTTAATCACCATGCTGGCCACAGGTCTCCAGAGCAAGAGGGCCTACAGATGCCTAACTCAGCTGGGCCTCAATTCACAGGACGTCTGACGGCCAGAAACCCAGACCAGTGGGACTGAAAGGTTCTGCTCAGAGTGAGGTGCAGGAAGCCAGGCCTGTCACCTAAAGGGAGTGATTTAAAAAAACCAACCAAAGCACTTTGCCCTGTAACCATGACAGCAACTCATGAGGTAGAATCATCCAAGGAGCACGTCTGTAGGAACATCACCTGCCTACATGGGACAGGTCTGAAGGCTGATTCTGTCATTAGATTATTTCCTGTCTATGAGATAGACACTAACACTCTGGGTTTTAGGTTATCTGTCCTTCTTCTCGGACTGTTGCTGTTCTGAGTGAGGTGAAGCTGTGTGCAGCAGCAGGAGTCCACAGAGTGTCACGCTGATCCCTATCCACCACAAGAGTGCACGCGTCTCTCCAAAGAACAGCTTGCCAAGGAAAGCCTGAGAAAAAGAAAGAGAAATACATTCAGAGGACAGAGTTACAAAGAAAATCTTCTGCCGTACAAAACCTGGGGCAGATCCTTAGCTGGTGTACAATGCTTAAATGTCCCAAATGATGGGACTACCCCGAAACTCTATTCTTGGCTATGTCTACACTTACAAATACTAGTTAATTCGAACTAACTAATTCGAACAAAGTTTAGTTAGTTCGAATTAAGTTAATTCGAACTAGCATGGCCCCACTGGAATTTTAATTTGAACTAGACATGGCCATGCAGGGTACTTGCTTAGTTCGAATTAGTAAATTTCAGGAAGGTCAATATGCCAATTAGTTCAAACAAATATGGCCACATTGGACTTAGTTCAAACTAACTAGTTCGAATTAACCATTAGTTTGAACTAAATACTCAAATTTATTAGTTCGAATTAAGGAAGCCCTTAATTTGAACTAATGAAAGCCTAGTGTGGCCAAGGCTTATGTTAGTTCCAATTAAGCTTCCTTAATTCGAACTAACTTGCAAGTGTAGACATAGCCCTACAGATTAATATAGGAATGCTTCATATTTGACTTGAATTTTCCCTTTCTAAATTTTATCTCTTTACTTTTACTTATAATTCCTAAATTCCTCTCTCTCTTTGGCAAAACTCCCATTGACTTCAGTGGGCCCAATATTTCATCCTTAGTATTTAAACCTTTACAATAATAGTAGACGGTTCTTTTTTCTTTCAGCACTCAGTCATCTCTTTGCCAAATAAGAGGTTTTAAACCTTCCTTGCAAATCAATGCTGCAGACACTGATCTTTTTCACTGATCTCCTTTGAAATCTTTGAATACCTTCTATATTCAATATCTTTCTGTAAACCAGGGGACTGATCAAAAATTCACTGAAGACTTGAGTGGACTTTGGATCAGGCCTATGATGCTAAAAACTGGACAAGAGCTTTTTTCCAGTAAGGAAAAAGAGATTAATACGTCAGTTGAAGAGTTACAGATAAGCAGGGGAAAGTGTCAAATACCCCATATTCTTAAAGACAGGAATGGTTTTGGCTTGGGGCTTGCTAAAGAGTGATGCAAAGTAAAAGCAAAACCTTGACAGTGTGTCCCCTCTCCGATTCTTAGTCACGCACAATGACTAAGCCAGTCAATTTCTGACAATCAGAAAATTATGATAAACACTAACCCAATCACAGGCCATTGAGCTAGCTAGCATTTGCTTCTGTGGTAGGGAAGAATAATTCCCTCCAATACAGGAATTACTAGGACAAATTCTATGATCTGTGTAGAGGAAGAGGTCAGACTAAATGGTCATTGGTGTGTTATCCTACATCTGCCTAATACAGAGTTCTTACATTTTCCCCTGGGGTACCTGGCGTTGGTCACTGTTAGATAGGGTACTGGGCTATATGCACCCCGGGGTCTGATTCAGTCTGGCAATTCCAACATCATAATGGTCTCTTCTTGACTTTCATATCTATGACATCACTTCTACTCACTGAGGAGATGAAGTTGGAGGCTGTTGCTGTCACCGAGGCTGCAGCTGAGGAAGAGGAGTAGCGAAGGGCTTTTGCAAAGAAAGTCCACATGACAGCATTGCATGCAAACACCAGACTGACACATCCTGCACGGAGCACCAGGTGTAACTACAGAAGGGAGGGGAAATATAGATTCTTGTTTACTGACAGTTGACTCTCCCGACTGTTTTGCAAGCACTTTGCGCAAAATAAAATGCCACAAGCTGTGAAATGGCCTGAACTTGAATTATAAGCATTATTTTGTGAAATCTCAACTCTTGTGTTTCCAATTTACCAATATGCTGCATAAAAAGGAGGCAAATTAGGAGACCTGTTCTGACATTTTAAACTGATGATATATCAGAGGATTCCATGCCCTTGTTTTTCCCTCACCACTAGAGAAAGAAAATCTGGGGGGAAAACGAACACAGTTGGGAAAACAGAATGATTGCTCTTCTCTTTATCACCTACCACCAAATGAAGGAGAATCCTTGGGTAAATGCTTGACCCTAAAAGATATTGAGCACACTCAGCTACTATTAGCTTCAAAAGCATTTGATGGAGCTCATAACCGTGTGATGTTGAGCTTATGAGCAGACTTGTGGTTTAAGGAAATGTCAGTTTCCCCATTTCCTTGGCCTAGATTCCTGAAGAAGTGAAATCTCTTACCCTCCAACTGCATCCATGCTCCAAATGATGTTCTTTATTTTGTGGTCAGACTCTAGTTCTTGGGAGGAGAGGAAGAGAACTGCAGACTGTTTCAAGGAGGGAAATTCCCTAAGAGATGGATCCATCCTGGTTCAAACATCCTTAGAAATGCATTATCTGAGAGCTCTGATCTTTCAAGCTGTAGGCTATGAAAGAAGAGCTAGAGGCCAGAGTTCTGCAGGGCCCTTTCACAGGAATCTCAGTCCCTGGACTGGCTGTTTGGGCTGTGAGGAGAAAAAGAAAACTGAGTGTCTGTGCCCATCTGACATTTGCTGCTGCTGCTGCTGCTGCTGCTGCTGCTGCTGCTGCTGCTGCGTGCGTGCGTGCGTTACTGGCATATGGAGATGCTCGTCCTTTGCTGCTGTTGCCCAAGTGATGAAGAAGGAAGAGAGAACCGTAAGAAGACCAGACAGCTCAAAGGATTGATAAGCAACTGTTCAAGTGATCAGTTTCAATTTCCCTTCAGGCCTAGAGTGAGTGTAAATTGTTACCACCTGGTCACTCGCTCAGTTACCAACCTGAAAGGGAACCGATGGCCTCTCCACCACATCTCCCTCAGAACCTGAGCCTCAGCAGAAATGGCCATAAGTATTGAACGGTCCCGCAGAGTAAACACCTCCCTTGCTAGCCGTGGATCCTTCAGAACAAGGCCGAGGAGCTGTGGTTTGAGGGGAGCTTACATTACAGCTACCTGTAGTGCGGTCCCAACTCTGGGAACTACATGAGGACTTCTGCCTTTGTGGCTGTCAATCACCACTTTCCCCAAGCACTACAATAACTGCCCACCTTATGTTAAATTAAACCAGAAAAGGGAAATGAGACACATACAATTGTAGGTCTCAAACAAAGGATATACTCAACTGACATACTAAATTGCAGAAGATGACCAAAGCCACCATAGATGGATGCAAGTGGAATGTTGATGTAACAATAAGAGAGAGAGAATGAGTCACCGATAGATCATGCAGTAAAATCCAACTCATCAGGCTACCTCAGACTATAAATTATATGGAAAATGTACACGAAAGCTCCTATACTCTTTAGGAAAACAAAACTATCTAGAAAGCCCTCTGATTCAGGCTTCAATGCCTCTAAACCACTTATTTCCTGCTGCACACAACAAGCCAAATTCAGTCTTGTAAATGGTTCTGCACACTCACGGGAGGGCAGACCTAAAGAGAGAGCTCTGCACTACAAGGCAAACATCCAAGAGCAATCTGGCTACTGCTGAATCCAAGCACCTTCCAACACTAGTAAGTCTCCATGACAAAATGAACATGCAGGCTTGATTAGAAATAGACCACGGGGTCAGCGCTGAATGGATAGACCTATTTATCAGTGTCCTGATCATTGTAGGCTCAAGGCCTCAGTCTGGAAAGAGGCTGCAGTTTTGTTTTGTTTAAGAATGCAGTACTATTTACAAATCACCCCACTAATATACCTGTGATTCACGTCCAAATCTGCAGTCTTATGTCTTGGAGGTATGGCTATAGAGAGGTGAGGGAGTTGCAAAAAAGCCCAGCAAACATCCCATGAATGAACAAGGACAGGAAAAACCAGTTTTTTCCCCCTGTGCTCTAGATTAATAGCCAAGCTGTCATGGCATCTACCTTACACTAGATTAAAGTGACTACCTGAAAGCAATCAATTTTGAATTCATACAAGTATATAGGCCTTTGAACAAATACACCTGTAAGGTGTTGCCTTCTCCATGGGGATTAACTGCACTTTGCCTCACTCTCAGGTGTCTTAAATAGCCAGGTCCAGCAAAGAGGCCCTTGTTCATAGTAGTAAGGAGAAACTGTTTACTGCCAGCCTGGGGAGGTGACTGCATTTTGTGAGGTACTCCTATGTGGTGGTCAAGGTTCAAGACAAAGCCTACATAGCAAGTTCGGAGCTTGCCTTAATTCTACAAGTGTTATTTCTTGGGGCCCTGATCTGACTTTGCCGCAGGTCTTTGCAGGCCACTTGTTGGGAATACAAGAGCACATTGCTCATGTCTACTCAACCCCAGTGAATCAGTTTATGTCTGTGTTTATGCTGTCCTCCAGCGGGCTGACTTCAGGGTGACCCTGTAGACATTTAGGGGGAGATTTTTCAAGAGACTCAGTACTGGCCTAACTCGGTTCCCATGGAGGTTAATGTTAAGGCCCCTTGACTTCGATGGAAGCAGAGTTAGGCTAAGGCTCTGCACAGCTGAAAATTTCCTCACTTAAAGTCCTTAATGCCCTCGCACTCCTACGCCATTCCCTCCCATGCCATAGCCACCCCTTCTCGTCCGGAGGCTGAGTGTGCTCAGACACTGCCTGCCTCCTGGGGCTTCCCCTGCTGTGTGAGTGCTGGGCTGAGCCTGACAGCACAGAATTTGCTTCCTTTTGTGCTAGCCCCTCCTTCATATCCTGACCCTCTGCCCCTTTGTCTCAGAGCAATTTTATGTGTCTGTGTAACCTCTATATCTTAACTAAATTCAACACATTCTTTTATATTAAAAAGGACCCAACAAGATGCGCCTGGAACAAAAGTACTTCTTGTTAACAGGCTAACCGATCATAACAGTCCCTTTGTGGTCTTAAAATATACTTTTTCCACAACGTTTGCCTCCCATGCTCGCCCTTGTTGTCCAGTATCCCTTGCTAACCTTTGTCAAACACGGAGCTCAATGCTATGAAGAGGTCCCAATAAAATCAAATGAACTATGCTCTGGAGTACACATGTAAGGAAATGACTCTTTGCAGAACTGGGCACATGGAATGATGTCTCTAAAACGCTCTGTACACCTGTGCTGATATAGAAATAATTGTCTCATTGTTATAACTATTTATTTTCACTGTAAAGGACTGAGACCGTTCCTTGTTTCTAAACATTGGGAGATCTTATCTTGCTTCTAAGAACTACTTTGAATATTCAGCCAAATAAATAAAAAGTTATTGATTAAAAAGCTTTTAAGAGCAGCTGAACCTCATTTCCAGAGGGGTAGCTGTGTTAGTCTGTGTACAGCAAAAGCAACGAGAGTCTTGTGGCACCTTATAGACTAACAGATGTCTTCGGGCATAAGCTTTCGTGGGCTATAACCCACTCCGTCAGGTGCATGAAGTGGAAACCACGGTTGAGAGGTATATATACACATGCCAGGATGGAGGAGGGCAAGTGTTAGTAAACTCAGTTCAGAGATCAGACAGCGCCCATTCACACCAGTTGATCAAAGGGAGAGAATGTGTGAACAGAACAATCACTTTTTGTAATGTGCTAGCCATTCCAAGTCCCTATTCAGACCCAGTCTGATTGTGTCAAGCTTGCAAATCAGCTCCAGCTCTGCAGTTTCACGCTGAAGTGTTTTTGTAGTTTCTTTGTTGAAGTATGGCAACTTTCAAGTCTGCTACTGAATGTCCATGAACATTGAAGTGTTCTCCTACAGGTTTATGGATGTTGCCATCTTTTATGTCGGATTTATGTCCATTTATCCTTTTGTGCAAGGACAGTCCGGTTTGGCCGATGTACATGGCAGAGGGGCATTGCTGGCACATGATAGCATATACCACATTAGTGGATGTGCAGGTGAATGAGGCCCTGATGGTGTGGCTGATGTGGTTGGGACCTGTGATGATATCACTGGAGACGATGTGCGAGCAGAGTTGGCAACGGGGTTTGTTGCAAGGATAAGTTCTAATCATTAGAAAAGGTGAATTTCCCATTTCCTGATGGATCTGATATATCCAATCCAAGTTTTTGTGGGACTTCCTTGCACCACGAATTGATCTTTTCCAGGTAAGTATCTAGACTCTGTCATATTTTTCTGTATGTGCTTTAAAATCCCAGTAACTTCATAATATATAGTTGCTCATTATTCATTATTTACATGATGCAAAATAATCAAGGTCTCTTGGCACTTGGAATCCAACAAGCACAACTTTTGATCTGCCAATAACTTTTACTATGTGACTACACAATTCTCTCCATGTAGGTTTTCATATTGTCTACACTTGCAGGCTTAACTATTGATTTAAAACAGAAATAATCTTTTACTGTATATGTATCCATATCTAAACTTGATACGACGTGCACTAATGTATTTTTAAACATCATAATAACTAAAAAAAGAAACAATCAAAATGCAAAGAGGTGAAGATTTGCCTAAGTATGTTTCAAAAAGTTAAACACAGCATTTGAGATGAGGCATGATGGGAATCAACTACTGCATCTAGCTTTTCTTTTAGCAAAAGGAAATGAAAGGAGAAAAAAGTTGAAAGGAAAAGAGAAAGCTTTTAGCAAGAGAAAGGAACAAGAACAAACATTTGCTCTTTATTATAAAGTGCAATAATATCAACTCATATTAAGAATGATGTAAAAAGGCTATAAAATGGCATTCTGGATTGGATTACAGATATTGCCCATACAACACTAGCTTCTTCCTTTGTGCAGTTCTATCAAAATTGCACTGGAAACTTTTGATCCTATTTATTGGCTTTATATTCCCAGTTCCTGAAGTTCCACACTGCACTGTGAATAGCTGAGTTATGGCAAAGCATGCTAAGCAGGAGCGTAGTCAGGAGTGATTTTCTGGAAGGGCCTGTGATTGACTTGGGTGGACCTGGGCCACTTCCTGCTTCTGGTCAAGTGAAAGGAAGCAATTTGGCAGACAATGGGCAGCTTAGTAATTTTCGGCTGGTCAGTACCCAAACTTCCTGCTTTGGTCACATGGCTGGAAGCAGAAGTTTGGGTAGCAACCCACAGAAAGCTGACTGACGCTCCAAGCAGAAGCAACACATTGGGAGGGCCTACTTTCAAAGTGGGTGTGGCTCACCCAGGCCAATCCATAGCTATGCCCCTGACACTAAGGAAAGATTTTGGCATTAATCTAAAAGGAAAACCACCCGTACACTATTGAGGATACAGCCCCAAAAGCTACGTTTAATTGGGGCCTGCAAATAAGAAATTTATTTTCTTTCACAAAGGTATGAGTCGTCAGAAGTTGAAGGAAGAGCTCCACAGCCAGTGGTTTCATGGATACTATACAACACTAGACAGCTGGTTTGTCAGATTTGACACAGGAGGGAAGAAGGAGCCACGGATGAGACATACACCACACGACTGCTGCTGCTGGCTCTGAGACAAGCATCAGCTGGTGAAATGCCCTACACATCTGTGGAAGGAATGTTACATGCTCTAAATAATGTTGAGCCACCATTTCTACCAAGCTTTCTCCTGCCCACCATACAATATATAAAATATACTTTGCCCGGTACCCCAGTGACACCTATGGATCATTTAATGCAGGAACACTTTGATCTTTTCAGATTCTTGAAAATGCAGGGATTTCCCTATACCCTCTTAACACCCGCTCCCCCTCCTCCTCAAAATTTCCCCATCACCTCTCCACAGAGGTCAACTAGTTACATTGCAGTGTTGCCAATATAGTCCCCGGTTGGAAATCTGAATTGAAACTGAACATTAATAAACACTTTAAAAGCACATACAGTATATGATAAACTACCTGTGCTGAAAAAGCATAATAGGCTGGAGAAGTATGAACAGAGACTAGCTTCCTCACAGCTGCGGTTGACATATGTGTTTTGGGGATGTTGACCAACTTAATACTTCGAATGATGAGTTGTAAGCACAGTCTAAATAGTGAACTCGCTAACATTTGCATGCCAGATCCCAGTGAAGAGAAAGCGAGTGAGGGACGGGTATTTTGCTTGGTTATCTGGACTCTGTCTGAGAGTCACAAGGCAAATTTACACTACCATTTAACTTATTTTGCTCAGGCGTGTGAAAAAGACGCCTGTAAATGATGCAAGTTACAGCAACTCAAGCGCTGTCCACACTGGTGCTGTGTCAGTGGGAGACGTTCTCCTCATGATGTAGCTTCTGCCTCTTGTGGAGGTGGAGTAATTATGCCACTCAAAAGCTCTCTCCCATCAGCATACAGCGTCTCCACGAGAGGCACCACAGTGGTGCATTTCCATTTGAGTAGCTGTGCTGCCAACGCACTTCTAGTGTAGACCTAGTTCAGGGGTGGGCAACCCCTGGCACATGTGCCAACAGCAGCACACGAGCCCATTCGGAGCGGCACTTGTCATCCTCTGTGGCACCACAGAAATTGCCACTCCTGCCACCAAAAGACACTCTAAGTGGCTTCTTTCAGGGGTGGCTGCAGTGCGGAGGTCCCTGCCATGTCCATGCCCCAGGCATACCGTGTTAAGAAGCCGCCCAGAGCGGCTCCTCTCTGTGGCGTACCACTGCCCAAAGGAGAGACTCCAGGCAACTTCTTTCCATGGCGTGCCTGGGGATAGGGGTCCCCCGGTATGCTGCTGAGAGGAGCCACTCCAGGTAGCTTCTTTCCAGGAGTGGGTCGTTGGCACCAGCTGAGGGTCGAGGAGGAGGGGCCGGCACAAGGGTCGGCAAAGGTTGCCAGCCCCTGACCTAGTCACAGGCACTATTTGACCTGTTCCTCGCCCGTTTAAAGATAGAGCTGATTAGGTTTCACAGAGAGTCTTTCCACTTAGAGCAAGTCTAAAGGCCGCAGGACCTGTGGAAGAAACTGCCCAGCCTGCACTATCTCAGGGCCATCGGCAACAGAGCAGTGGAGTGAATGAACAGTGGCAAACAAACAATAGCAGCCAGAGTGAGCGGCCTACGGAGCAGCAAGTGCTGGAGAAACGAATAAGGTGACTTCTCACTCCCCCGCAAGAGGAGAGGTGAACTCACACAACAGCACCTCTGAACTTTGGGACTGAACTGAGCAAGGACAACAAGTAGGAATGGGGCGCAGTGAAGGGAGGGGCACTTTAAAGGAACACTGGACTGTTGCAGTGACTGCTTCCGAATGCTAGATTTGTAACTGGGAAACTTATATAAACAAACTTCCTAGTGGGCCAAAATTTTTGAAGTGCATTATTTGCCAAGGTTGTTATCTCACCTCATTGCTATTTTGAGAGATCGATATCTTGGGGAGTTTTTGCTCTAAACATTTTTAATATATTATAATTCATTTTTACAATAGAACAGCCATACTGGGTGAGACCAATGGTCCATGTAGCTCAGTGTCCTGTCTTCTGACAGTAACCAATATCAGGTGCATCAGAGGAAATGAAGAGAATAGAGACTCATCAAGTGATCCATCCCATTAACCACTCCCAACTTCTGGCAAAAAGAGGCTAAGGACACTCAGAGCATGGTGTTGCATCCCTGCCATTCTTGGTTAATAGCCACTGATGGGCCAATCCTCCATGAACTTATCTAGTTCTTTTTTAAAGCCTCCTAAAGTTTTGGTCTTCACAACATCCTCGGATAAGTTCCACAGGCTGACTGTGCTGCGTGAAGAAATACTTCCTTTTATTTATTTTAAACCTGCTGCCTATTAATTTCATTGGGTTCTTGTGTTATGTAAAGGAGTAAATACTTCCTTATTCACTTTCTCCACACCCATCAAGATTTTATAGATCTGTCACATCTCCTCTTAGTTGTCTTTTTTCCAAACTGAAAAGTCCCAATCTTTTTAATCTCTCTTTATATGGAATCTGTTCTGTACCCCTAATCACTTAGGTTGTTCTTCTCTGAACCTTTTCCAATTCCAATATATCTTTTTTGAGATAGGGCATGCAGTATTCAAGATATGGGTGTACTCAGGATTTTTATAGTAAGAGGAGGAGCTTGGTTTGCCAGACTGATCAGAAAAACCAATGCTGGCCAGGGCCCAAGAACAATTTTTTGGGGCCCAGAACAAAGTTCTAACATGGGCTCCCTGGTAATGGGGGTTGAAGTCTGGGACAGGCCCTGGTAAAGTGTATCCTTATCTCCTCCCCCCAATGCAAAACACCAACCATCTGAACTGCATCAACATGTAGAAAGCCTTATAAGCCAATCACTGTCAAAGCAAATTACAGAAGTATCTAATGAGGCTGTTAGGAATGGTGTGGACACAACATCATAGTTTATGAGAACAAACTTGGCTGTCACGTCATACATTCTATTTAAGCAAGAGATACCACACACTACAATTGGGAGGCCAATGTTACTGATAAATGCTTCCTCTCTTTCTGCAAGAAACACGACTGACTGATTAGAAGCATGCGGTGCATCAGAGAAAGACTCAGCAGCTGAAAAAGTGAAAACTCCCTCACAACATTAACAAAATATGCGTACATGGCTGATGAATGCATCAATGCAAATGGGCATCAAGAAAGTCACTGTGTACATTATCTTGATGTCATTGATAGGCCAGTAGATACATTTCTAGATGTTCAGGTTATAAAAAATGCATCAGTTGCAACTGTGATATCCTACCTCTTAGAAGATAACTCTTGTAAACTGAACCCCAAACAGATGACTGATTGTGCATTTGATGGAACTGCAAACTTCTCTGGAAGAAATAGTGGAGTACAAGCTTTGCTCTGATTAAAGTCTAACTCTCATTTCTCCTTTACACACTGCACGGGCCATCTACTCTCCCTTTATACACTGCAC
>ML686024.1:2095228-2133076 GCA_007922175.1 Pelusios castaneus | reverse complement strand
CGGGCCATCTACTCTCCCTTTATACACTGCACAAGCCATCAACTCCATCTTTACACACTACACGGGCCATCAACTCCCCCTAGCACTGATACAAGCTGCAAAATCTTCAAAAGACAGTAAAAATGGCAAATATTGAATGTCTTCATTATACACTTTTTGGCAAGAGTCCAAAAGGACGGAAACTCTTGGAAAAAATAGAAGATACATGGGGATTGAAGTTTAAATGAATCCAACCTGTGCAAACCTGCTGGCTTTCTCATGAGTGATGCTTGGCTTTCGTCTTAATATTACCACAACTATTATTACTGGCTTTGGAAAATATCTACTGAGATAGGACTGATCTACATACTGAGGCTGGGGCGACTACTTTTGCTACTAAGTTCACACAAAATTATGACCATTCTTTCTCTTGTAATCTACTGTTGAAACCACTGAAGTCATTAAATGATGCCATCTAGGCATCTGCTGTAACAGTTGTAGATCTTTGTCCAGCAACAGAAGCTACACTTGGTTCAATCAGAGAAATATCCTTTGAAAATGTACTGGAAGAAGCAAAGACTTCAGTCCAGAAGTTGACTAATGAAGACACATATTGAATCCTTAAGTAAAGAGGACAAGAAGTGTTGATTCAACCAGCTGAAAAAGTACACCGACTTGATTCTTACAAATCTTCTAGTGACTTCTAGATTCTAGTTAACCTCTACATTCCTTTTACAGATACCAGGCTCATAAATCATTAACAGTTGAGTGGAGTGAGGCACTACCAGCAACAAGGCTGCTATTTGACCAGGAAAGAATAGAAAATTTGAACACAGAGTGAAATGTCATACAATGAATGAATAAATGATTTGACTTCAACTTCTTCATCATCATTATTGGTTCGACCCAATCTCTGTGTTACGTTTCCTGGGAGGAAAGAAGTAGGAATTCATCTCTTGCTACTCCAGTCACAAGAGCTACAGTTAAGCATTCTTTTTCCTCATTGAAAAAAATTTGTGTTCTGAGAGGAGTCGCCCTGTGCCTGATCATGAGCATATCATGAAGGGCCAGAAATACTGGACACACGAGAAGCTCCCAAAGATGAATGCACTGCATTTGAGAAGTTCATTAACAGAGTCATGCAAAATTACAACAAGAAACCAAGAAGAATATAGATGTAGTGTTTCATTGTGAGCTTGAGAAGCTAACTTCAATTTTTGTGACACGAATTAAATCTAATAAAATGATTGTGAAACATTTTTCAGTTTTTACTATGGTGCAATCCAGCCCACCTTCACCTACAGTCTCACTCCTTGCCCATCCCCCTGTACATTTGAACAATCCCCTTATTTCAATTCCTGGGGAAATGCTGAAAATGCACATGATTATTTTGCATCAGTCAGCACCAAGTCTTGGCCTAGATCTACACTATCTGCTCTTCCTAGACAGCCACTGAGATGTGCGTCTAAAACTTAAATTGTCAGTTTCATTTTCACACAGAAAGATGGATGTAGAATAGAACCGCCAGGGCAGCGCTATGAGACACCAGGTGCATTATGGAGGGTCTTGTAATGTCCTTTTCTCTCTAAAACAGAGGTTCTCAACCCCTGAATCAGCAGCTGCTCAAATCACCGCCGCAGAAGTCCCTGCTACCTCCCAAAGCCCCCTCTGCCAAAACTTTCTGGTGCAGCAGGGGAATTTGCCAGCATTAAGCCCCCTGGCCTCTGCCTACACTCTCTAGCACCACAGAGAGATTCAGTGACACCAAGCCGCCTTCCACCAATACTTTCTGGGGGATTTGGCAGCATTCAGCCCCATGCTGCTGTTGCTGAAAGCATCCAGAGCCTTCCCTGCCACCAACTCCCCTCCTGATACAGGTAGGTCCCAATGAATAAGACCCACCAGAAGGATTCTCTGGGTGGCAGGGGGTTCTTTCTGCAGCAGGTCGTCGTCAGGTGAAATGCTGAATCCCATGCCATGATACACTATGTGTCACGACGCACTGGTTGTGAACTGCTGCTCTAAAAGAATAGCTCATGGCATTGCCAAAAATATGGCCTGTCCTTGTAATGGAAAAACTTTCCCCCTAAGTACATAC
Organism: Pelusios castaneus; assembly: GCA_007922175.1. Lineage (NCBI taxonomy): Eukaryota > Metazoa > Chordata > Testudines > Pelomedusidae > Pelusios > Pelusios castaneus. The sequence continues at coordinate 2,130,999 of ML686024.1, read as the reverse complement.
ACAAAAAAAATGCCTAAAAGGAGGTACTCAGAAATTTGGGTACCCTTCTTAATGGGCTCCCAGGAGGAAGGTTCCCCAGCAGGAACCTTTACCCAGGTTCTTTGGCTTTGAACCTACCTGATCCTGCCAAAGTCATAAGCCATGTAAACGGCTTATTGTAACTGTGCCTGAAGAGGAAGCTAAAGAAAGCCTGGGCTAACGCTGGGTGTGAGCTCCAGAAGGCAGCAGGAAGTGTGAGCGTCTCGGACTGACTGTGCAGGGAGGGACGGGTGTATGCACGCGCCGGAGTCACTCCGGATCGCTATTGCTGTACTGGGAGCCTTAATGTGAGACTGGCGGAGGGGGGCTGGCGCGGCCCGGGCATCCCTTCCAGGGCCAATCATGCAGGGGCTGTCTGGTTGCGCCGCCCCTGAAAGGGGAAGCGGTGCTTAGTGGCCCCCAAGGCAGGGAGAAGCCGCCCGGCCCTTACCCAGATGCAGGGGCCAGCGGCGGCCGCTTGCTCCCCTTGTCCGGCCGCAGCGGCTGCACACGCCTCCCGCAGATAGTCGGCGCCTAGGGCCAGTTTGGCGAAGCAGGCGGCCAGCGCCCCCAGGAGGCCGGCCAAGGCCGAGTGCGCGGCACCCCAACCGGCCTGCGGCATCGCGGCGCTGCCCGTCCCACCCAGCAACACCGACCCAGCCACGTGGGGAGGGAGACTCGAGCCGGCCCGGCTGCTCTTCCGGGTCTCTGCGACCTTAGACCACGTGACAGCTGCTCGCCTGCCTGATCCTGCCTTCATTGGAGGGGGTAGAGGGGGGCCATCCGTCCCCTACGGTGCTCAGCGGGACGCACGCGGGGCTGCCTGCCTGGCACCCCCACTAACACAGTTCTGCGAGAGCTTTGCTCTTCTCTAGCGAGAGAGACTCTGTAGTAGAGGAGAAAGCTTTAAACCGCTCCCCAGGTAATCTTCCCCAGGGGAAGCCTCTTGGAGACACAGCTAGCTAGTTAGCACATCATCTGTCTGCACAGCTGTGACCTCTGGGCCCTGCAAATCAGCCTCAGAAAACCAGATGGTTAGGATCCCAAGGGGTAGCCCTGTTACTGTAGTTCAGCAAAACAAACCAGGAGTGTGGTGGCATTTTTAAAGACCAACAAATTTATCACATGAGCTTTCATGGGAGAAAATCCATCCCACTTTGTTGGACACTTGAAGATGGGGAACTTAGATCCTTAGGAATAGAATTTGCCATTAGGAAAGTGCAGGGTGATGTCGGTGAGTATGGATTATAAAAATGATCCAGCCAGTCACACTTAGTTTTGAGGGATGAGAAATGCTGCCTGTACCCTTTATTTTGCGCTGATCCAATGCCCTACTGTGAATTCCATTACAAAATAAGAACAAAGGGCTAGATCTACAAAGGGAAATTAAGTTCAGTATTACAGCGCCTGACTCTTCCGGTGTTCTGTCATCCAGTGGACTCCTCAGCCCTGTTAGGCACCCAGGCTCCTTATGCAATGTGTGAGGAGAGTTAGACACCTGAGAATGAGATACATTGAGAGCTGCCTAAATTAGCAAATGGGAAATGCCAGGGAGAAGGGACCTGCCCCTCAAGGGAATTAGTGCCAGATTTACAAAAGGTATTTAGGGGCCTAATGGAATTTTCAAAAGCATCCAGGGTGAAATCAATCTGGGCCATCAGCATTTATTTCCTCAGGGAAGTCACAGCCACAGTAGGGATTCTGGAGTAATTGTCTAGTGGGAGGCCAAGAGCCACTGAACCAAACTGTAAAGCTTGTATGAGATGTTGAACCACTTCACCACACCACCCATTCCAGCATCTGTCTCCTGTAGTTAGGGTCCCAAATCAAGTCAGCCATTTCTAACAAAAACAACACAAAAAACACATCAACATGGTGGTCAGACTCTCCTTATATATTCATTGCACCAGAAAGGGATAATGAGGTCCATGTCCCTACTTCAACTCAGGCAGATTAAGGATTGAACTGGGGTTCCCACACCCTGGCTGAGTGCTCTAAGAGCTGAAGTATAGGGTATAAGGCTGTATTTCGGGTGGGATCTGGCCCAGCAGACATGGTCTAAGGTTAGGCCTTGTGAATAAAGCTGGGGTTTAGGCAAGAGGTAGGCATCAGCACTTGGACATGCACATAGCAAGCAGCTCGCCCTCAGAGATTTAGGGACCATGGGGACTTTACTGGTGGAAACTTAGGACCTAGGGCTGCAGGTGGCAGATGAGTGTGTGTGGGAAGGGGGGGGAGAGGATAGTATTGAGGTTCTCCTTAGGCATCTAAATTCTTTTATGGATCTATCCTTAAGTATGCACAAGTCAAAAAGACAGATCATACTGAATAGAAAAAACAAAGCAACAAAATTTATATACAAAATTCTTTATTTAAAAAGATGCACAATTTCAGAAGATTATTCCATTATAAACATATGCCACAGGAAAAAAGTGTACAAATTGTATTAGCTTAGCTGCCATACTTGTTTGCTGTTCCCTAACTGTATTACAGATTCTGGAATAGGTCAGATAAGCTATCAAGTGGGTCTGACCTACTTCTATCTCACTGCTATCAAGGGGGAGAGTTATTGCAGAAAAGAAAGCCCTCATTTCCCACAAGGAATGAAGGGAGCAAGACCTGTGGGGTCATCCCTAAAATTATTTAATCTCTGAAAAGAAGTGAATTTCCTCATTTAGTATAAATGAGGAAGTGAACAAGTTTTTTTGGAGGCCCATCTCACTGTTAAAGGTTTGATTGTCCTTTCCTTTCCTCTTCCCCAAACTTCAAATAAAAGTAAGTCTCTACTGTTAGGTTACTTTTCAAACAGAATATTAATATCTGAATTTAAAATACTTCATAGCTAAACCAAGGAAAAAAAATCAAGTCTTTTAGCCTTATAGTTAATGACATTAGAAGCTCACTAAACTTCATACAAACAAATGGTCACTCCCTTTTCGCAGCAAATATCTAATAGCAAAATGCTGTAGTAAGGAATCACATTTCATTACTTATACAAAACATTACAAAATATTTACTGACACACTATCAAATATCTTCCTTATGAAATAAGGAAAACAACTAACATTTGTCCAATTAATATTGTGATACATTACCATTACTTTGTGGGTTGGTTTTTTTTTTTTTTTTTTTTGCTAATTTGAAAATTCTAGTCATTTGCAATTTGCCTCCAAGTCCCTAGGGCACTGATGTTCTATGTGATTCTTATAAGATGTTGTATACATTTAAAACTCTTGAGACAGGATGGACTTCTGCTTGATAGAATTTTCAGTTATACAGTGTTTTATTAAGTTAGCCAATGAGGTTATTCTCAACATTACTAGTGTAGAGTGTTTTCTTGTCACCACAGATACTCCTGTTTCAGGTTACTCAGTGAAAAAAAAAGTTTGTTTTGAGAGCACTTAAATTCCAGAAAGAGTGGAACAAAGGAAAGGAAACAAATATATGCCACAAGGTTCCAAACATTCATAGTAATATTTACATATCAATTGACATTCTTGCTTTACTGAAAAAAAACTTGCTCAAAAATACAATTTTATATTAATAAACAAATCTGAACCAGTACACAATTTGACAAATTAATTTTATCATTACCGTATCAACATTTAGACATCCATAAAAAATAATAGGTAGAAATTGTTTCAATATTAGCGAAATATATAGCTTTCTACAAATTGAGGTAAAGTGAAAAACTCCTAGCCTTAAAAAAAAAAAAAAAAAAAAGAAGAAGTGTGGACCTGACAAAGTACAAAAGGAAACAAGAAACAAGGAATGTTCCAATGAAAAAACTAGTAATTTTTCCTGTTCAAGCACAAGGTTGCAAGGAAGGTCCTGCAGCACATATAAAACATGGATAAAGCTGTAGAACAGCTTCAATAATTGGAGGTTAGAAAATCTCTGGGCCAAATGAGCTGAAGCAGATTGATCTACTAAAAACCAACACCTGGCACATGATGCAGACTGAAACAACTAATTATCCTGAGTACGTCTGATGACGGGCTGTAATTTACAGTGATGAAACACAAGGTTTACTTTTAGAACTACCTTAAAGTCTATCAACATTTTTTAAATGATCAATTTTTGCAGTTTTATTTGTTGCGGCTGATCATGATTCTTGACATGGTTCAGATTTTTTATTTTCTTTCAGAGAGGCATTTTCAACACGCAGTTTTTCAACCTCCTGTGAAGAGAGAAATATGGTACTCAGAATTAAGAGAAAGTCTGTTTCAAGAGATTATACTTATTCTGAGATGTAAAAAGAAAAGTTCCCATAATATGATTACATTAACTACATTTTGCAAGCTGTATTACTTATTTAATGTTTTATAACTATAGGTGTAATTAAGAAAACTGAACAATTCTGAAATTGATGATGAAACTGACTAGCTAGGAATCAAACACTATTGCATGGAACTGCAGGAAGCCAAATATACTTAAACAGTGATATGAGAAGTCCCCTAATCAAGCTTTTGCTTTCTGTTCTATGTCACATTATTTATTTAATCTGTATTCTAATCTCTGAGATTTACCTCAGTAAGTTTGGCATAATCTTTCTTCAGTTTCACGAGATACTGAATCTTCTGGTTTAGGTTTTGGTGACCCACTAGCTTTCCGTTCTCCACAGCGAGAGACTCTACTTGTTTTCTTAGCAAGTCCATTTCCTGTAATTAAATAATAAATTAAATATAACTGTCTTTTTTTTTTTTTTTTAAAGTGCTCACATTTCAAGAAAACAATTTTTTTTGAAGATCAAACTACTACTGTTTAAGTCTCTTATAACACATAACACAGTTGTGGGTCCATCCACCTGTTGATAGACACTTATTCACTTCCATTGGCTACTAGCCTAGATTGCTCTAGTCTAGAGGAAAAGTGCAGTGGTCTGATTTGCATTGCAGGTCACAACTCAGCATAGTTTAGTAATCAAATGCCAATGGGAGTTCTATGACATAGTTGAAATAAAAATATTCTATAAAATAAAAAGCTACATTTTGGGAGGTTGTCTTTGATTGTTTGCTGGTTAAATCGCAATATGGACCAAGTTATCATAGGTTTCCTCCCAGTCAATGAAGTTTTATTGGATATGATAAATGAAAGGAAGTCACACATCTTGTTTATAACCTTTATAACTTTGTCTCTCTCTTCATAGGTTTCTTCCAGTTTTGATCTTATTTCTTCTTTTTCCTGGAATGTTTTTGACTCCAGAGCTCTTGTTCGTTCTATTTCCCTGGTCATTTCAAGACAGGTGCTCTCTTTGCTCTTAACGGCATTTTTAGTCTCTTCTAATCTGCAGATATTAAAGTATTGCAAAACACTTCAAATTAGCCATGTTAATTCATTCACATCACTCCTCTATATCCTAGCACATTCTTTTAATAATAGGCTCTTTTGGCATATGTGCCCTGATATCTACTGTTATAACTACCATCTTCAACTGCCTGATCTTTTAAGGTTACGTCTACATTATAATTAAAAACCTGTGGCTGGCCTGTTCCAGCTGCCTCAGGTTCACATGGCTCAGGCTAAGGGCTTGTTTAATTGTGGTGTAGATATTCAGGCTGGGGCCAGAGTGCAAGCACTAGCATCCAGCAAAATGGGAGGGCTGCAACCTGAGCCTGAAAGTATACACTGCAATTAAACAGCCTGTTAGCCAGAGCCTCAGCAGCCCAAGTCAGCTGGCATGGGCCAGCCAGGATGTCTCAGTGCAGGGTAGACATACCCCTTGGGTACTTCACTTGGGATTTAATGCTGGAAAGAAGTATTCCATTTCAAGCTTAAATTTCCAAACTCACTCAACTAAGAAAATGGAAATAGAATGCTGGCTCACAACAATACCCTAGGGTGCATGTCATGCATATAAATTCAGCACTCAGAACATGAACTCGGATTTCTTATCTGAAGATTATATTACTCCTACATTTGATTGCTTACTGGTGAATCTCTCGTCACATATAGAATTTTGGCTCATCACTTCACATTGAATGAACTGCTCATAGTGATGCTTTGAGGATTCTTTTTCTCAATCACAAGACCATTTTCCTCTGCCAAAATGTTGTGAAGTGTAAGATCTTAAAGTGTATGTGTTACCAGTATTTTGGCTATTAATATATAGACTTACAAACCTATTCAAGTTTTACATAAAAGATGTTCCTGTTTCTACGTTCAAGAGGAGCAATAAAAGATATCTCCTCTATCTTCGGTCTTGTATTTTCTTCACTTAAAATATGGCTTGCAAAATGGAGTTAAAAACAGGCTTTCTGCCTTATTGCTTCTATATGATGCAATCAAGACAACCTGGAAGGTTTGTTGGAAAAAAATTGATTCCTTCCATCTCCTCGACCTCACTCCCGCTTTTGCTTTTTACATTAGTAATTCAGGTCTCTTCTACTCTAGAAAAATCTTTGGTGACCAGAGCACAAATAAAATGATGACACCACAAGAGAAGAGAATTTTTGTTTCACTTGTTAAAACATTTACTTAAATGTAGTGCTTAATGGCCATGAGGGATAGGAGGTGTTTTTATTAAGTATTCAGCATTCTGCCTTTTCAGTTAAGGTGTAAGTGCTCACAAGTGCATCACAATAGCTGAGTAAATAAAAATTTCAAAAAGTTTATGGAAATTCCCTTGATTTATGTAGCCAAGGTATCCATAATTCTGGGCAAGGATTTTTGGAGTACCCAAAAATTATCCATGGTTGCAGCAGGAATGAAACTCGTCTGGGGAGGAAGAAAATTCTTTGGGCAGGGAAAGAAGTCGGAGCATTTCCTGGGCCTGTCCTGTTTCATTTCCTTGTTGTTTTTCTCTGTCTGGTGAGGAGGCCCTTGCTAGAGATGCTGAGAAGGATCAGGATCTTCTCCTCATGAAGATGTGTGAGGGGCTGCAACTCCAGAACTGGTGGGATGATGAATCCCACTATGGCCAGAAGGGCCACAGTGGTAGATTGTGGGTGGGCTATCCATTGCTAGTCTTGTAGGGGGCCCACATGATTGTGTGTCCTTAGGATATACTGTAGGCCAGGGGTTCCCAACTCCTGGCCTGTGGGCCAGGCTTTATAAAATGGCTCACGCTACCCGGGCCACTGGCTGGGAGCTGGGCCATACCGCTTGGTCCCAGTGCACAGCTGGGAGCCTGACTGCATGCCTCCTCTCTGGTCCTGGCCAGGTCTTGAGGGGCTGCAGGCCAGCGTGGCTGGGTAGGCCGCAGACCGGCACGGCACAGCACCTGGCTGGGAGGGGGAGCTGGGCCAGCGGGCTGTGGGGCATGCTGGTTGCTGGGGGTGGCCATGGGCAGTGTGGCGTGATGGGGAAGGGGGGGGAGGTCAGGAGTGTGGGCTGCGCTGTTGCTGGCCTTGCCCACAAACTGGCCCTTTCAGGGGCATCCAGCCCCCCCCCACAAAACAAACAAAAACACCTCACCTCTCTTTTTATTTTTTCAATTTAAAAAAAGATCTTTTTGGCTTGAGGGCCACAAAAATAATTTTTACAACCCTGAAGGGCCACCAGTCTATTTAATTAAAATGTTATTTAAATTTAATGAATTGATTTTAATTAATTTTAATTAAAATTTAAGTTTAATGTAAATTTAATTAAATAGACTGGTGGCCCTTCAGGGTTGTAAAAATTATTTTTGTGGCCCTTGAGCACAGAAGGTTGGGAACCACTGCTGTAGGCATTGTTCCAGTCTCTGGTGGACTCAGGAGAGGAGAGGCCTGGAAAGAGGGAGAACTCCTCCTCTGAGAAGAACAATGTCGTCAGACACACTTGCAGTGACAATGGTGCTGGATGAAACGTAAGGATAGACAGATAGATTCTCAAAAGCAAACCTAGGCAGACCATTGATTGCCCAGAGAGCTTAGAATGACTATTTTAAATGGTTGTGCAACTTTGCCTGCTGTACAGGAGGAAGAATGGGGTGTGTCATCTCTTCTATATGTTTTGGTTTTTTTGGACTGTTCAGCTAAAAAGGAGGAACTTAAAAAAAAATCAAACAAGTTGAGTGTCTCTTCACAGGCAAGTTTGGAGCTTAGACAAAATCCTGAGTGGACTGGACACAGCTGGGGTTCTGCCTTGCTGCCATAGGTAGCTAAGGGTACTGAACTTGCATAGGAAGATGAGGACAAAAGCTACATGCATGACCCCAACAGACATGGCTATGCAAGGAAGACAGCTCAGATGCATGAGGTGCATGCACATCCTATAGTGCGAGCCACACTGACAGATACTCAAAGAACCTCATGCAGCTTCAACATATTTCAGAGCATTTGCCTAGACTAGCTTTGTAGCCAATGTAAAAACTGCCCCTGCCAGTGACTAAAGAAAAATGCTAGGAACTGAATGTTTTGTTTTAAAGGTTAAACAGGATTTCTGGTTTCAGCTTTTATTTGTTCAGATCTTCAATGTTCATTAGAAAATATCTTTTTTTAGAGGTAAGTAAATTATTTTCAGGATGTTAAATAGTCTTATGATCTAGTTTTCAGGGTGATGAAAAATAGTTAACTTACTCTGATCTAATTTTCAGCATTTCTTCCAACACGTTATTCTGAAAAATAGGAAGCGTTACACCAGCAACATTTAGAAGTTATAACATCACTTACATACAGTTGATTATTTGACAGCATGCTCCTTTGTCTTTTCTGCCACTGAAACAATCCTGTAACACTACTGTGGCTATTGCCAACTTTCAGCGTTGACTACTAAGAGGTTTAGTGTCCTTGTTACATGCACATAATCCCTCCACTGGGTGACCCACAACTGGCTAGTGCAGCTCTAAGACTGGGCTGAAATGGCTGGCCAGGGCTTATTCAACACATGCAATGAGCAGCTTCCATGCAATTTAATATTGCCTTTATTGGGCAAAAACCTCAGGAGAGGTAATATTGATATAAGATATAAAATTGATATAAGAGAGAACAAAACATGACCAGAAACACTTACAACCAGAAAAACAACCACTGAACGTTATTTAGATAAAAAATACAATACCTTTTCTAGTCTCTCTTCAGTAATTTCCTTCTCTTTCTCTTTTAGGCGCTGAATGTCAGAGTGTTTGTGAGCACTGTAGAAGTCCAAGAATGAGAGTCATCTCTTTTATGTTCAAAGGAAACCATTTATAACAAAAGAGGTGCACCAGTATAAACTAGTAATGCTTGTAATTTTCTTGCTGCTTGTTAAGAGTCTGATAACCACGTATGACAAAATACAATCCTAGAATCAGTTTAAGCTTTTATATGTGAGTTTTAGCTACTAAAAATAAACTCTCCAAAAGGAAAGATTTTGCTAAGTGCAGAGAAATTAACATTTTAATTAACCATATTTTCATTTGGTGTTGGTTGAAGAGCAGAAGTGGCTAACACAGAGCTTAATGATAAACCAAGGGTTTCAAGCAAACATTTTTGGCTGACACAATGTTGACACTACATAATTGCAGAAAACAACTCCTTCCTAAGAGAACTCAATGGTCTTGCTCAGTTAAGAGAGGAAATGATTTTTATTCAGAATGTTTAGAGACTTGTTTAACAGACGTTAACAAAAATACTCAAGAAACAGTTGGAAGGAAACATACACCATCAGAAAGCAAAATTCCCTTTCACGGGTCACTTTTAAAAGAAAACTATAGTGATAGTTTTTCTGAAATATTGAAAATAATGTAAGAAGACATATGTGTATAAAATAGGCAGAGCTGGTAGCAAGGCTTATTAAGACTGCAGAAAGTGGAAGGTGTACGGTGTACAAAAAAGGGGACTATAGGAAAAGAAAGGATTGTCTCATAGGGAAAGCAACGGAATTCAGCCCTGGAGATCTGAATTTCATCCCTGCCACAGACTACCTGTGTGACGCTAGACAAGTCACTGATTTCTTGTGAAAAGTTTCTTTTCTTATTGATGTTCCTTATCACTGGGTGCCTGTGTTGAGACCCTGGGGCCTGATTTGCAGGAGCGCTAAGCACTCACTGCTGCAATTAAAGACAATGGGAGCTGAGGTTTGAACATATTGAGTGATATATGATGCTAAGGACACTGTAAAAATCACATCCAAGTGTCTCATGTTGGGCACTCAAAAATCAGTTGTCACTTGACCTCTCTCTCTGTGCCTCCACTCCCTACCTGTAAAAGGAGGATGATAATATCCATTGACACACAGGGATGTTGTGAAAATAAATTAATGTTTATGAAGCAAGTAGATACTATAGAGATGTGTGTTTCAGAAAAGCCCGGGAGAAAATTAATGAATCTGTCTTCAGAGCAGAAGTTTAACAGTGTGAAGTAAATGAGGTCTGGGGCCACACACTGCACATTAAGGAAACAAATTATTAAACAATGTTCATAAAGTGCGCACCCTCCATTCTGTGAGCTGAATGGTGCTGAGATCCTGTGAAAAAATAGTATATTGTCATGGAAAAATGATATTCTCATACACAGGCATAACAGAATTGAATTAATGTTGCACAGACATCCTTAATTCTGGAATTTCCTAACTTTTAAGTTCTTGACTTGGCAACCTTAATGATGTTCCAGTTTTTTATGTGGAAATATATTTAAAATATTCAACGACACTTCTAGAACTACTTGTCATTGTCATACGTGCTGGGAATATTTGTTAAATACAGAAATTATATTCTAATTTTCAATCTTTCTAATGGAAAGGCAGATTCAAGTCATATCAAATTGTCAAGATGACATCTTGTGTTTAATTTCTCCTTTATTATATTAAGTTTTTCCTTAAATGATTTACTCTGTGCTATAATTAGTATTGACAAAACCTCATATTACTCTGAATTATGCTTCAAAACAACTTCATATTTAACACTTTGTGAAACCCTTTGGGGACCTTATCAAACAGAAAAATACTAGAACAAATGTAGATTTGAAAAAAATTATATCCAAAACTAAACGCTTAGCCTGCAGATTCAGACAAAGATCATGCTTTTTATGTTTTAAAGGTATGCACCAGTTTGTAGTCTTCTACTAAGAACTACAATTTAGTGTACATAATCACTTAAGTATTAGGGTGGCTTCTTACCTGTTCTTCTTTTCTCTCTGACACTCTTCCAGCTGGCTCTGTAGATTCCTATTATTCTCCATTAATATCTGTATTTCTAGACGCAGGTTTTCCAGTTCAGCTAATTGTCCCTAAGGCAAGAAAGGAGAATATGCTATTTGAAGACTAAACTACTATTCTTGGTTTTGTATCCAGTTGAACACTTTCCAGTAAAGCAGAGAATAAGGAACAAATATTCTGAAACTCTACAATAAGCAATTCTCTATCAAGATCCCATATCAACAAAATGTGAACAGAGCTTGCTTTGCAGAAAGCCACTCTTGCTTATATATCAGCACCAGAGATTGCAAGTTGTATAAGATACTAGCTTTTCAATCAGCTGATTGCTTTCCTTTTTTAGAGTGCTACCAACAGGCATGCCAGTGGAGGTGGTGGTAAGGGAGGCAATGTCCAGAGACCAGGTGATTTAAAAGGGCCCAGAAGGATGGATACATATCGGCCTCAACTCCACACATCCCCTTCTCCTGAAGCCACCAGTGCTCGTGCTCTCTGCCCCTCTCTTGAACTGAGCTTATTATGTGCCTTGCAGGTTCCCAGGCAGCTGTGAAGGTGGTATCTGCTACTCAGCTTCTCAGCTTCATTAATAATCTTCCTGGGGCAGACAAAGGACCTGGGGAAGCTGAGTAACGCAACCACCTCCTCAGTTGCCTGGGAATCTGCATGGCACATAATCAGCAAAAACTTGCAGGAGAACCCCACTTGGACCTCAGCCATCCATATCTAGGGGAGCCATCAACTCTTCTGCCCTGGGGCCTGGAATTGCTGTTGGTGGGCTTGGCTACCAGCCTAGGAAAGAAGGTGAAGAGCCTGCTTCCTGCAGAGTATCAAACACCAACCATCAGGATAGTCTACACATTTCATATTAACTTTAATCTTACAAATTATCTTTTTGGTTTACTTCATATTACCTTTAGCCTTAGGATTTCATCATTTTTAGCTGTTCTTTCTTCATTTAATTTAGATACAAGATGCTCCAGAGTAATTGCAGAAGCTCTCCGGTCTGCTATTTCCTGCTCCTGAGTTTCCAGGAATTTTGCCAGATTTACACCAAAATTAGGGGGAGTTTTTGGAGTCTGGTAGGAAAAAGAAGTCATACTGAGAAGGGGGACTCTTCCCTATACTGTATGAGTATACATTGAAGTTTTCATTTGCTAATGCTGTGTAAGTAGGAGATAAACATCAATAATGTTGCTTACTTACAAAACAAAAATAGGATTTTATAGACTACTTTAATATGCTGTCACTATTTCTGTACCCAATCTGAAGACATCTCTCTCATACACACACACACTTTTGATTAGCTTCTTCACTGAAGTAACTACAGCATATCATTAAAATGAAATACTATACCTGTGGCAGTCCTTCTTCAGAAGAGTCCACCAAACAGTCTAATTGTTGCATTTTTAGTTCATATTCACTCTTCCTCTTTTCCAGTTCTTCTGTTTTTTTGTCCAGCTATTATGAAAGATGAATCAATCAATTAAAATTCAACTGGCACTTAAGGTTCACAAAATATTGAAAGAATAAAAGCAAAAACTTGCAGGTTGTAAGTATACTATATATTTTGAGTATTTAAATATTTTAGATTTCACAACATGGTTCATCATATCAACAGTTCTCCCACATTGACCTATGACTTTGTTCTCTCATAAGCACTATTTAAAAATCATTTATACAAGGTACTATGTTGGCAGCTAATCTACTTCTTTTCAACTGGTATTCAGCCTCATTTACTCTACTTAGGGTACATCTATATTTCACTCCACTGCACCAGTGTGTAGGGCAGGGGTCGACAACCTTTGCCAACCCCTGTGCTGGCCTGCCCTCCCTCCCCGACCCTAAGCTGGTGCTGGTGGCCCCCTCTGCTGAGGTAGATGGATATTTGTGCTCCGAAGATATTAGTGATTACTTCAAATCACCCTCTTACTCTGCATCATTTAGACAGCTCATCAATTACCTCCATGATACTATCCACAAAAATCAACTTCCACGTATGACTAGGAGCATAGAAAAAACTCCATTTTGTATTGCTCAGCTCTCAGGTTGTTTTGTCTTTATTTCCATACTCACATAAAATCAAAGCTTTCAGAATTAACACTTGTGTTAGCTTGGGAACCCCATTATCAAGGTTGCAAAAGCTTAGCCGACCTTTGTTCAAAATCCTTTAAATTATCACACTCCAGTTCAGTGAGAAATATATTATTCTTTAAAAAAAAAAAAAAAAAAAAAAAAAAGCCAACCAACCAGTTTGGGGGTTGGGAGGATGTAGATGGTAAGGTATGATGTAAGTCTCAAAAAAACCAACCAACCAACCAGACAAAAAAATCCCCAGATGACTTTAGGAGGAACTTCCTACAGTTTACCTGTTCCTTGAGTTCCTGGATTAAAGTTTCTTTCTTTACTAAATCATCTTGTGCACACTGAAGCACTACTGCATGTTTTTTAGAAGCCTCTGTTAACTTGCTTAGCTGCTCAGTGGTATGGTTCAGGTCTTCATACAGGAGTTCTGTCTATTTTATTTGAACAGACAAACAAAAGTAGGAACAGTAAAACAAACAATAATTAATCATCCAAAGCATTTAAGTGGTATACAGTTATGGTTTATTAATTACAAAGGTCACCCACCATTTATTTATTTTTTAAAAGTCAGAACTGAAGTAAAAATTAATTCATAAAAACAATTTTATTTTTGTTAATCTTGATGTAGAATATCTTAGCCTCAGAACAAAATTTTGTCACAAAGTTTTCCAAGGTCTATTAGGACATTTTAAAGTTACTGCTAAAATGTTAAGTCAATGTTTTCTGTTATAAGTAGGCCTGCAGAAGTTTCACATGGTGCAGAAAAAGTCACTGATACTGTGTTTTCTGAGTTTGGCCACGATTCCTCTGTCTGTGTGTGACTTCCTACAGGAAAGCTCTAGATGGGTGGGTTGCTGACACAATGAAGAGGGGAGAGGTTTGGCGAATCAGCCCTCATCACATTTATCCCCACAGGGCTGGGCAGTCCCCCCAAGCATTGTGCCCAGGTGCACTGGGTCACAGCACCACTCAGGTTTAGACTGGCCACCCTTCCTTTGATGTATACCACCCCATGTGCCAGGTCAATGTATCCAGAGCAGAGAGCCTGACTCAGCCAGTTACTTCTGTGGGGCAGGCTTCCTCTCATCCCCCAGGCTGAGTGGTTTCAGCTCCTATGTTACCCTACCCCATCTCAGGATCCTGTCTTTTTCACTGACCCTAATGAGCCACCCCCACCTGAGACCAGCAGAGGGAAGAGGTCCCAGCTGGGCAAGGACGTGCTGAGCCCGTGCTTGAATGCCAGTGCAGGGCACAGTCCTGATAACACAGACAGAAGTACCATGCTGCCCTGCAGGCTCTCAGAGCCCCTGCTCTCCATGCAAAGTCCTGGTACCTGGGCTGTAGCCCCTCCTCTAACCACTTTTGTGGGGCTCCCCTCCCAGACTGGTGCATAGGGCAGGGGCATTCTCAGTTGGGCAGAGATGCAAGCGCATCACTCCATTACTTCCTGTGCAGGTGGCAGGTTCCCAATGGTACTCATGTTTTGGGCACATGCAGGAAGGGAGGAGGTGGTGGCTGCTGGGTCTCTATTCAGAGCTGGACAAGTGGACTCTCCCCTGGGTGTGAGGACGATGACGACACTGGTCTCTGAGGTAGCAATTAACTTCATTTGCCACAACATTGAAAAAAAAAAAAAAAATACAAGGAAGCAGTCAAGGTACATTTAGTAACCTGTGACTTTTACTAAATTTTACTGTGACTACTCCATGATTTTTGATAAAAAGTGCTGTGACAAATCTGCAGCCCTAATTATAAACATCTTGGGGTTTAATTTATAGTAAAACAATCATGTTTTCCAGTTGTATTTATATAACCCAAATATTGCATAATTTAAAAAGCATGTTAGAGTTCAATGAGTTTTCCTCTTGCCCTACAACATTGGATTCTGATACTGTATCCGGACCCCTCATTACTTGGGCCAGCAGGATTTCATATCTCTATGGAGGTGGTTCAATTAGCTTGGGAAAGGGGAGTATCTTGTAGATTCTACTGTCTAAATAACATCTTTGTGTAGTTCCAAAAGAAACCTTTCCCCACTCCTCCCTGACTGGAAGTTCATGGCTATGACAGAAGCCTGATGGACTCAACTACAAAGAGTAATGAAGTATGAGAAAAGAACAAAGCAATCTGCACTTTTACTTTTGGTTTAAACACACCTAGCAAAATGAATGCGCTTTAGTAAGCAATTCAGTTCTGGCTGTCGCCTCACAAAGGCACGATAATATAGAGCCCAAATTAGACATGTTCCAAATTGAAGTCTGTGATCTTAATCTATTCCTTAGCATAGTGGAGATTTATTCACAGAGGAAGGGAGTTTTGAGAGGTGAACTACAGGAATTGTGCTATGTTGCAGAACAGAGGTACTATGTAGTGCTAACTGATTATTATAAGAAGACAAACCTGAGTACCTTCCCTTTTAATCTATAGGACATGTTCTAAGAATAATGGGGATGGCAGGGAGAGACTGGATAAAGAACAGAAAATAAAGCAATTAATTACATCTCTTTTTCATTTTAAATCAGACTAATTGTTCATCTTAAATATTACTCCAGCAGGTGGAGCTTTTGGTTAAAATTACGGGTAAAGAAGAAGCTCTTCAACACAGGAGCATTGGAAAATAAACAAATTCTGTTAAATGTAATTCTTTTATCATTTTGAGTCAAATATATTTTAAAGGACTGGAAAACAACTCCCTTTAAACTCAGCTGAATGACTCTTACTAGCTCTAATGGCAGTTACCTTTGGTATAGGTTTAAAATATTTAAGCAAATACTGAAACAATTTAATGGCGTTTGCCAGATCTTCCACTAAAATTCTTGTACCTTTCTTTCCAAAGAATATTTTGTTCCCAAGTGATGTTAAAGTTCATATAAAATATTTTAAAACAAACAAACAAAAAATATCAAACTCCTCTGTAGCAGAAACAATCACAATCTGGCATGATGTCAGCACTCTTACATTAACTTTGTCAGCTATCTGTTTTCTCTCCAAGGCTTCGCTCAGCTCTTCAATCTGCCTCTCCTGATCTTCTATGATTGCTTTGTTTTCTTCTCTTTCAGCCAGGGCAGAATTATATTTCCACTAAGAAAACAACAAAAATTAAGTTTTAGGACTATGACTATGCAAGCAAGTTTTTAAAGAAAGTTGCTGAAAGCAACTGAAATGTTGCACCTTGGAGTCTAAGATGACAGAATTACAAAATCATATTTCGGAAACCATCTGAGATAACAATACTAAAGGTACAGTGAATAGAAGTGTTACTACTAGTTAAATCCCACAAAATAAGTTTTGCATCAGAACTGAAGTTGAGATTATAAATTCAATGACACTTGACTGTTTTAAGAGCAGGTCTATTAGTGCTAGACAAGATGCTTTGTTCCTTTCCTAGTTCTGTTAATGGCCTGTGCAACTATGAGTAAGTCAAAGGCTCTATCTCTAGCTTTTGAAAAACAGTATGATGTTAACTGACCTCACAAAGATACTGAGAGAATAAACTTATTTGGAAAGTACTTGAGATCTTCCTTGAAGGTTGGCCATGGAACTGAGAACTACTTCCTATAGAATAAGTATGTATGTTGGGTGCACTTGATATAATATGCACACTAAAAATTATACTTTATATTCTGAAGCCATATATACCTTCCTGTGCTAAGTCTTTTTGGGTTCACAGTACATGTAATATACTGCATGCACTGCTGTATCAAGTTTGCAATAAGACAAACTAGAAAAGTCAGCAAGACCTTTGTTACAGAAAAGGCATACTATAAAGCAGATGACAAAAGTCTCTCAGCTTCTGTGAGAATGCACAATTTAGTAAATAAGGGCTTACTCCTACAAGTACTTAATGCAAGCAAGTAACCTTATTCATACAAGTAATCCTATTGCTTCATGTGTGCTTCCAAGGCTGAAACCAAGGAGTTGTGTCTCATAACTATGACTTCTTAACTACAAATGAATTAAGTGACTTCAGCTTCATTGAGGGATCTCTCAAACCACCAATTTCTCAGCAAAATTAAACATGAATATGTCAGTTGGTTGAAGCTCACATGCACTTAGTAGGCGCCATCAGAGAAACTGCTTCTACATACCCTTGCAGGAGGAAAGGGGTTCAGTTTCCAAGACCACCCTAGACATAAACTGCTCAGAATACAACAAAAAGTTTCTTTCTATAAACTCTGCTGTTCTATATTAATATGAAGACATGTTCGGCCTATCATTTCATTCCATTTTTCTGTTACTCAACATAGCCCCACATCTTTTCTATAACAGAACATACATTTATGTCCTCCAGCTCTCTTGTCAGTCCATCAATGTGCTCTGTCTTGTGACTAACGGATGTCCTCAGTTCCTGGATTTGGCTCATTAAGTCAGCTACAACCTCCTGTAAAAGAAGAAATAAGATGAACCCCAATTTCCCTGCACTTTGTCACTATTTAAATAATTTCTGCCTAGCCCATATTTCACTGTGAACCAAGAAAAATATTTTGATTTTTTAAATTATTTTGATTAGCATGTGAAAGAAGCATGTGAAAGCTTTTACTCTAAGCCCTCATACAAGAAGTTAAATATGTTATTTACTAGTCCAAGATTAAAAAGAAAAAGACTACTTTGTAGCACAAACTATTTAGTTCCACTCTGATTCTCTTCTGGCAGAAGGTTATGAATGTTGCTGTAACAAGCAGACAGAAATTTAATGGAATGAACCATCTTCAAGAAACTATTTACTGGATTCTGGATTTAGTGTGGCAAAACCCCCCCAACCACCAACTTTTTCTGCTGTATGAAAACAGAGCAAATCAGAAATTGACAATAAGTTCCCACATAATTTCTTAAAAATATTTTATACACAATGATAAAAGTTATTCATTATAAAGAACTTTCAGAAAAATGGTGTAGTTATCTTAACTGAAACATGCAGTGATTTTAACTGAGAAGACAACAGTAACAGTGAGATTCTTCTTATGTCATTCCTATGTCTTCTATTAGCCAATTCCTCAGCAGATGAGCCAGATTAGAAGCTCTTGTCAATCAAGGGGTGACACATTCATCACCTTGTATTAATTGTTTTGTCCAGCAGACAGCACAACTCCCTTTTGTCTTTCCTCAATTCCCTTATATCTCTACCCTGTTTTCTCTGGCATTGCACCAGCCTTCTTTCCCCAGGAGTCCTGAAGACCCTGTGCCAGATGTTGTGAGAGCTTTTATCACCTCATATCACAATTATGAAGGTTTGGCTTTCAGTTCTGCTGCAAAGAAGCCAATTTCTTTCAGAACTTGTGAACCAACAAAAAAAGGATCCCTGTACCTTGTCAGCAGCATTAGTCTTCTCCAGAGAAGCAATAACTTCTTCAGCAGTAGCCAGATTCTTTTCTAATTTCTGTAACTTTGCTTCCTGAAAGAAACTTGATTTTAATTATGGAAAGTGCCCTCATCACCTCTCATGTGCATTTAGTATAAACCTAACACTAGAAATATCGCAAGAGTGACAGCTTTATTCCTTATTAGGCTCAAGGTGTTAAAAGATAGCACAGTAGTTAAAAAGTTACTGTTCAGTACCTGAGGCTTGAAAGCGTGGAATTTGTTTTACTATTAATCTTCAGCCAGTTCATCAATAAAAGTTCTAGTCCTACTAATATACAGGAAATCCATGAAAACCCAATTTTCAATTGTCAAAATGAGCTTTTATACCTGCTGCTCACATCGTGTCATGATTTCAGAGGACTGTTTTTCCTGCTGTACATTTTCAAGTATTTTCAAGAGTTCCCTAGGGGAGAAAGTATATAGTCGTTGTAAGAGACTTTATCAAAACATAAGAAGAGACAGCTTCAACAAGGAGCAATCTATGAAGGCTGGCAGTGGATTCCATTTAGTTTTAAAGTTCTTTTACTATCAGTTGATTAAAGCTATTCAAAACTCTAATGATTCAGCTTGTAGCTGTAAACTGCAGCTGGTGCTAGACCTTTCACATACAGAGGAACATTTTTATAATTAAAATGTTAATTAAAAATTAAAAGAAGTAGCGATGTCTTTAGTTTTGTAAAGACACTGACTAAAATTCAATACAGTTATAATCTGGCGACAAAAAGCTGTAACAGGCTCTGCTGAACTGATGTTTTCAGATGACCTGAAGGTGTTATTGTTGCCTCATCAGTTTCTCATTGTTTCAGAAAGAGAACCTTTAAATTTCCTAGGACAGATATCTTAGGCCACATCTACACAGATGGCTGCAAAGACCCTGCCATCAGATCAATCTTTCTGGATTGACTTAATGGTCAGTTAAGACCTGATAAATCAATCCGGAAATTGACTTAGTAACACCATTTTCTCAAGTGGTGCAGCACAGTGAAGATGCACTGAAGAGAGTTAGGAGTTACTCTGCACAGCTTGTGTAACTCCCATTGACAGCAGCCGAATTTTCCTAGCAGTGTAGATACTAAAATATTCTTTTTAAAATATCAAGAGATAAATATTGGCAATTATAAAATACATGAGAAGTATGCATAGTGATTTCAGAGGTCTAAAGAATTTCCCAGTCTTTACGCCAAATTCATTTCAGATTTAATCCTATAGTTAACTTACAGGTGAATATTTTCCACAACACATTTAGAAGCCTAAGCTACCTGACTTCAGGAGAAGGGTTCCCAACTGTGGATCACAAGCAGAGATTGGGCTACATGGAAGTGCCTGACTTAAGTACCTAACTCTGTGAAAAGGTTAGGACTTTGCACACACCCCTCTTGTAAGAATATTTTTCTGGCTTGTTTAGGTGGCTCCCCACTTGGTGTGTAGCTTGTTTTATAGACCCCATTTATAGGTGCTTATCTCTACCCATATATTGTACATAGATTTAGGCAGCTAACAACAGTTTGCAGATGTTTATTAGTTTAATATGGTCCAATTTTTATTTTTGGAAAAAGTAATGTATTTCAATAGCAAGAACTATATATATATATATAAAAAGAATTTTAGCATTAGATGAAACCACTGACTTCAACTGGAAATCAAATCCATAACAATACTCACTTTGAATTATTTTCTTTGTCTTCTTGTAATTGCAGCATTAGTTTTTGAGTACGTTCTTTTTCTGCTTCCAAAAGTTCCAAAAGATTCTAAAAGACATAACATGATTATGAGATATAACAATTATGTGCTAAGTATGTTGATTAAAACATTTTCAATTCTCTTCGTTAATATATCTTTGGGTATTTGGTACCAACATATTAATATAATATTTCTAAAAAATCATTTAAAACCAAAGGACAGTTAAAAAGGAGGAAGAAAAAATAAAACAAAAGAGGTCTTGAACTTGGACCGGAATAATTCTAGATAACCTCTAGTGCGTAATGACAAATCAGCAGTTCTAGTGCCGCCCATCTTAGTTGTTGTTATGAGAAACAGAAGTCCTGTGGATACACTGGATCTGAAATTATTTAAGACTTAAGGAGCACAGAATAACAATTTTCTGATCTGTAAATTAGGTTTTAATTTTTTCAATTGTAATAATATGCGGTGTTAACTGTACAAAGGAATGTGTAGTTTTCGGTCTATCAATTATTTCTTTAAATGCCAAAAAAGAAACCTTGAAATAAGTTTGCTGATCAGGCACCCAGCATACAATGCAGAAAGGAGGCAAAAGCATTTGCAAAAGCTCATGAGTAGTCTTGCTGCTGTGTTCTGCAATCACTGCAGTCTATGGCCTTATCTACACTTGTCGCTGCTTTAGGCGGCAGTTGAAGGGAGATACACAAGCTATACAAAATAAGTTGCATATTGCGCTTTGACTGTCTAATGCTTATTTACCTCCCTGTCTCCACCATGCTGGGTTGAAGGGAAACGTCATTCCTTCAGTTCATTGCTACTCTTCTTCTGGGGCTGGAGTTACTAAATTGAACTACAGATCAATTCAGTGGGTCTTAACTGACTGCTCAGTCAAACCTGAAAGATTGAACTGATGGTAGCAAATTTGCCACCGTCAGTGTAGACTTAGCCTATGACAGATTTTCAAGTAAAGCATCAACTAGATGGCAGCACAGTGATCTTACACCAAGTCGTCATAAATCACTATGACAAGACCATTATTACCAGTGTGTAAAAGCACCAACTTTTCAGAGATGCCACTTTTAGCCAGACTTGAAATCTGAACTCTCCAGAGCATACCTCCCAAGAGTCATCTGAAAAGCAATGTCCAGTTTTATACCAATTAACCCATCTAAATCAAACCCCATCAATAGATAATGATTACTTTGGTAGACAACAGAACTTCAGCATAATGTGACTAGATGTCTCTTATTCAATGGTTGCAAAAAATCAGCTGGAAAATTAAATAAATTTCTGTAAGTAACACCATCCAGAAAGGACCACTATCAAAATAGTGAAATTTTTGGACTAACATTGATAATGTCATTTTAATGACATGAGTTGTATAGTTTGGTTAAATGAGAGGTGGGATTACACTTTGTAACAGCTTTGGCTTTCTTACATGAAGCTCGATTTTCAGTGCTTCATTTTCTTGTTTGCTGTCCTCAAGCTGTTTCTTCAGCTGATCAGTCTCAAACTTCATTACTTCCTGTAAATTGTCATAGTCATCCTGCAGACTTGTTTTTCCTTCAAGAATCTTTTCATGTTCTAGCCTTCATTAAAAAACATTTTGATATTATTAGCAAACGAGAATTTGTACTGACAATAAAAATGTTCAAGTTATATTTTAAAAGCTACTGATCAGCCTCTCTCAACCGTTCCAAACTACTGTACTCCTTTCAGGAGTCTGATGTGTCTTGTGTACCCCCCAAGTTTTACCTCACTTATAAACTATTTGCTTACAAAATCAGACATAAAAATACAAAAATGTCACAGCACACTATTACTGAAAAATTGCTTGCTTTTTTCATTTTTATAATATATTTATAAAATAAATCAATTGGAATATAAATATACTTATATTTCAGTGTATAAAGCAGTATAAACAAGCAATTGCCTGCATGAAATTTTAGTCTGTACTGACTTTGATAGTGCTTATTATGTAGCCTGTGGCAAAACTAGACAAATATCTGGATGAGCTGATGGACCCATGGAAAACCACTGCACACCCCTGGATGTAAACCATTGCTACAGATAATCCACGGTCTTGTTTTTCAAAAAAATGGACTTCATGTCACTACTTACGGGCTTTGGTTATGCCATTTTTAATCACAATTCCCAAAACATCAAGTGATACTCAAATGTTTTAAAGGGCATTGGTGGAGGTGGTGGGAGACGGGCTGTGCTGTTTTAGTTGGACAGCCATGATTTACAACCTTAATGGTTTTAGTAGCACTTCAAGTCACCATCAGTCTTTTTTGTTTGTTAATTGCAGTCACTACTATCAGACTGTCCCTGTGTAGCCGCAGCACATTTATTCAGCCACATTTTCTCTCACTCACGTAAAGTTTATTTATATTACAAGAGCTTTCTGCATGTTGTATAGGTTGATTTGTTTTCTTTTAAATTGTAGGCTTGAGGAATATTTGTCACTTAATACTTAAGGTTAAAAGTAAAATATTAGTGGGGTGAAGCACCTGTCAACAAGAGTTATAAAACAGAGAATGAATACAGAGCCTGTAGAATGGTATTTACTACAGCACCTCCAAAAGGGACAGCCTTTTAATATTTAATTGGGGTGGCAGTAAAACCATGTAATCAGTTTTGATGCATGGATCTCAGTCATCAATATATTACTTAGACGATCCAACATAAGATGTTACCCTACAGGATGAAATAATGCAGTTGAGCCCACTTGTCAGCTTGCTTAATGGAGATTTCTCATGCAAAAAATTACTTTACTGTAGTGCGCATGTGTCTCTTTAATATCACTTAACTGTCAAAGATTTGCCATGAATGATAAATAAAACCTTACCAGTTTCCCACTCCTAATAGCACTTAATTTCAATTATAGCATGTAGTACAGACTGACTTTCAATCCTGAATTGCCAACCTTTAAACAAACTGATTTTAAATGCATATTTTCCTTCTAGCTATATGGATTTTTTGATGCACACAAGTAGTGAAGCAGTGACATGGGCAGACCAGAGTGAGGCTTTTAATTTTAGCTTTAAATAACTGAAAAAAGCTGTGCTTCCTCAGCAAATTTACTCTACTCAAAAGAGGCCAAAACACTTACTGGAAAAATTGAATTTAATGGAAAAATGATATGGGAAATTGATGTTGAAATCAAGGGGGCTTCACTGTACAATTTCTGTTATTTCATCACCTTTTTTCCTACCTTCTAAATATACAGGAAATAGTTAAGCCTGTAAAAATAGAGTGTGTATGTAAATATCAAATAATACAGTGGTCAGCTTGAGCTCTGCTTTGTAGAATGATTATTTAAAGGGAAAGTAAGCACATATTAGTAGAAAATGAAGATTCTGGAGGCACTCATGTAGAAGACGTAGAAACTTCCACTAAGGAGGCGCTGATGACATACCTAACATTATCCAATTGGAGTTGTACATCCATATGTCTCATAGAAAGTTGGTTCATTTCTTTCTCTTGTTTTTCTTTGAAGGTGTTATACTCCATCTTTACAGCAGACAGCTCCTTGTCTGCAGACTGCAGGACAATGCGTAAGTCATGGATTTCACTGTTCAATACTGTCAAAAACATGCAGATATATATAAAGGTTTGTTAATTTATAAACTCTGCTCCAGATGCACTATCAGCGATGCTGTAAAATCATACGTGAAAATTAAACAAAACTATACACAATTCTAAGTAAAAATGGTCATTTCCTCAAAAAAATTAAGGAAAAAAGAGGGCAAAGAAGAGTCAATGAAGTACTGACTTGTAGAAAAACTGTACAGAGAATTGAAAGTACAGTGGGGGTGGGGGGCATTTAATTGCAACACTGAATAGTAAACTAAATGTATTTTTAACCCAATTTAATTTTATTGGCAATGTAATCTTGAGGGTTGATTTAGAAATTCTTATTGTTTAGAAGAAATGTTCTCACTTTTTAGTATATTTTGTATTTAAAAAAACCCATATGTAATCTTAAGGAGGTTTACAAATTTACCACACTTTCGAGTTTTAAATATTCTGAGCTAATCAGAAATTTATGTATGAGAAGTGTTGTCTAATATGGAAAAGGCAAAGCCTAATTGCTTTTATATTACCTGTATCAGGAAAGTGAGTTCAAACATGACTGTATTTTTAGTTGTCTAACCCAGTGGTTCTCAGCCATTGTGTTGAGACACATTACTGTGTCACCACACAGCAGTAAATGTGTCATGGACAGCAGGGGAGATGGCTGGATTTGACCCGGAAGGAGTGGGCTGATGTGTCCTGTAGGGTCGTGATATGCCGCCAAGCATGTCGTGACCCACAAAAGATTGAGAACCACTGGTCTAACCAATCTAACTGGAAAGGTCAAAAATACAGAGCCCTCAGAATATAATGCAGACAATCTAGTAGACAGATGCCAGTGGGAGTGAAGTGAAAAAGTTTTTTTAAAAAGTTAAAATGATAGAAGGGAACAAATAAGGAGGAAGGTTAAAAGTTGCTCCCAAATCTGGGACTGGTAGAATGATAGTTTCTTTTTGTTATTTTTAATTATTCTAAAACAATATTCCATATTCTCTTAGGATGAATCATTTCCTTCCATTGTCTATAATTAGAAATCCTGTGATACAGAGGAGATCATAGTAGATGATCTGGTGGTCTTTTCTGGCCACTTTCCTTCTTGTTCGTTCCCTTCTACCATTTAAACTCTATGCCTAACTACGGAGGCTGCTCAATAATGAACAGGAAAAATTACTTTTAGGACCGAATCATATATAACTTATTACCCATTCAAAACAGTTGCTCAGTTTTTGCATAGTAGCTTCAAAATATGAAACCTCTTGAGACATTCAAACGGCATTTGAATGCTACAAAGACTTACTATCAGTCTTGCTTTGAGTGTCTTGAAGTTGCATTTTGAGGAATTTTATCTGTCCAAAGAGCTCCTGTTGTTCTTTGTTCCACTCACTTCTTTCTGATGAGAAAAGCTTTAGAAAAGAAATAAAATTTAAAAATGGAAGGGGAGTGAAGAAGTGTATAAATCATAGTTGAAATCATAGATATATTTCTACATGTTGTGTATTTTCCAGCTACAACTCCCACTACACTACTAAGAGAGCATGTCCTCTACTTTATGGCATTACCCTATAATTTAATCCTTAATTTTACTGTGAAATCACCATTTATAAAGGTCTGCATGTCAACAAAAGTGAATCATGTGACTCAGTGGGATAATTTCTTGCATTTATATTGCGTTTTAGTCTTTAGTGCACTTTACATTCTCTTCAAATCCTTAATGAGAGAGATACCTACTTAGGGAGGAAAGGGGGCTGTGAAGTATCTAAATGACTTTGCTCAAGATCGCAGAGGGTGTTTGCTATGTGATGTGTGTTAACACAGTGCATTGTGCAAACATTGCAGAAAAATATTCCACACAACTATTTTAGTTTTGATTAGCTGGCTGGGTAGATTAACAAAGCAAATAGAAAAGTAAAGAAACAACTCAAATAAAACTTGCAAATTTTATATATATAGTAATGACACTTTGTTCATTTACAGCTATGAGTATTTTTAGCAGTGCATAATTTTGGGGAAAATATTTTTGGGACAACTGATAATTTACCACACATCATGAAATTGGGCAAAACCCCCCACCGCTATGCGTGCTGAATGCCTCAGCATTTATACTTTTACTCAATGATCAAGCAATTTTAAAGTAAGTTTTAGAAGGCAATGATGCTCACTGTTGTCTATCTGATCTTTCTGCTCAGTTCTGGTGTTACAATTTTAGCAGCACTGCCTCTTAAATTGAAGTAATATTTCAAAACTCACTAAGGAGAAGGGGGCAGAAAATAGCTGAGAAGTATGACTGACCTTTTTCTATACATTCTCTCACAAAAATCTGCATTACACAGCTATCTTACCTCTTGCATCTGTACAGAATGATGCTCCAGTTTATCAATGTGTTGCTGAAGTTTTATATTTTTACTTTCCTCCTCATCTAACTTGAGCTGAAGAGTGATCAGTTGTTCCTGTAACATGGTAAACATGCATATTAGACAGATTATCTTCCAGTTATTTTCATATAGCATATGATCAGTCCTTCTGTGTACACCAAATTAAAAAATCTTGATTTTAGTCTTTATGACATGAAGGAAGGACATCCAGAGAGATAACTACTAGTTTAACACTACCACAGGGATATCCCATACTCCCAGTGAACTTCCAGGTTGCTGGGAGATTCCCTCAAAGCAAAGTACAAACACAGGACCCAGTTCTGCAAACATTCACATTCCTAAGGTTTGGTAGTGGTGGTACGTGGGTATAAGTTTGATGGAACAGGTCCTTCCATTTAAATTGCTCTTCAGAACAGACAAAAATGGACCGTAGATTCCTGCGAAGATCTGAGAGCTATATGAAATATTTGAGGGCAATTCAGTAAGGAGTTCTATTATATACAAGTTTTAATATTAATGAAAATGAGAGCCACATTACCAAGATTAGCTCAGACATTTTGCTATGCTCTTCTATGGTAAAACCTTTTCTTTTCAGGAAATTTAAAAGAAGAATAAAAAGGACTGAGGGTTTACATACAGTTTTTAAACAGGCCTTCAAATAATGCAGTCTCTTCTAGATTTGAACTAAGCCACTGTTTTGAATGGTGGTGGCATCTCTGCATGAGTTTCCCTGTGATTGAACAGTTTGATTTGAGCTTTCATGTTTAAATGCCCGGAAATGTACCATTTCTGCTGACCTAAGACTTTTCACATAAATATAAATGTGTAATAGACAGAAAAAATGCACAAGTGCAAAATTAATACCCAACTCTCTTAGTGTATGCTAAAGGTTCCCAAGTACTGTATAGCATGATAGTAGGCATCATAATTTACTAAAATATTTACTAAACATTCACTTTAATTTTATAAGTGAATAGTTAAACTAGAACCAGTTATTTTTGGTGAAAAATGATATTACTCAATTACCAAAATATGCCTTTGGTTTGTTTGTTTGTTTTTGGTTTTTTTTAAATAAATACACATGCATTTCTACTCTTATTCTATAGATTTACCTGCACCATTCTGAGCTCCTCTGCAATGGCCTCATAAGCTTGTTCATTCATTTCTGGAGGAACTGGCTCATTGAAAATATCATCCACTACCTCCCCTGAACACTGAATATCTATGGAATCACAGACCAAGATTTCAGGGCTTATTCGTGGCACCAGACGAGACCTTAAATGGTAAGCCTTTGTCGGCGTAGTCATGTTCTGTTGCAGAAATTATGAAGGAAGCATTAATTTATATAATAGCCATAGATTATTAATAGCCATAGATTATAGTGTAACATATTTTATAACTCTATAATCAAAGTACAAGATAGATTAAAACTGGCAAAGCTAGTTAACAACATCCAGTGGTGGCCTTTGGCTATTGGGAGCCCTAGGTGAAGGCCCATTGCGGGGCCCCTATAGTTCTGCAAATGCCCCTTCTGTGGTCCTGCTCCCCCTGCCACCCCGCCCCCTTCCTCTGGCCCCACCTCCTTCCTATGCACCCCAGGCCCCGAGTCAGCTCTTTTTCCAGCTGCCGTCTGAGGCAGACGCAGCTTTTGGAGTAGACGAAGCAGGCGACAGGGTCGCTTACTGCTTGGGGCCCTAGGCATGTGCCTGCTTCGCCTCCCCCAAAAGTCACCTCTGCCCACATCCGTGCATGTTTTTCTGATTTGCAACTCAGTTACAAGCTGTAGTGCACCAGGAAGTATTTCAGAACAAAAGATAGTTTCATTACTATCACTAAATCACATAATAATCTTATATACTGAAAAACTGGTTATGCAAGGGATCTTACCCCATGATTTTTATTAAAGAATTTTTTTGT
The DNA here is from genome assembly GCA_007922175.1 of Pelusios castaneus. NCBI lineage: Eukaryota > Metazoa > Chordata > Testudines > Pelomedusidae > Pelusios > Pelusios castaneus. The sequence goes on along the minus strand of ML686024.1, from coordinate 2,102,935 downwards.
TTCATCCAACTCAGATGTCACTATATACTGCTGTATTTACCACCTCTCATTAACAGATTACTATACCTTAATAGTTTCTCTGTGCATTTTATTCAGTTGAGAGACTTCATGGCGTTTGTGTGCCTTGGTTGCCTCCAAAATGTTTTCAAGATTCTGATTTGCTTTCTGAAGGGACTGAAGTTCTGACTCCATTTCCAGGTGCTTTTTCCTGTTTAGACACAATATTTTACTGCAAAGCCCAAAGTCATCAGGCACCCTCTCATCATCATTAATCTGACAGTAATGGAACTGTATTAGAACTATCATACTGAAAAACAATTACCGCCACTTTCATCTGAGCCATTAAAATAGTCCAATTTTCAGACTATGCTATTTATAGGATCAGTGGACCCCATTAAAAGAGCTATTAAAAAACTTCTTGTGATCACATCATTAAAAAAATACATGCCCACTTAAATGGTCTTAAAACAGAAACTCACTTCCTCCAGCAACACCTGAGTTCAGAACTTTGTTTCCTCTAACAAACAAATGACAACACCCGTACCACATTTTTTTAAAAGCATTAAAGGTGTTATCCACAGTTGCAGATGCATCAGGAACCAGAAATGAGGCTTGGCAAGATGAAGAATAACTTCTAAAAACATTCTTTTCAAGTATTGTTAAGATTATTTTGACATGTTAAGAATGTTATTAAAGGTAATTTACGTATTTAAGTAGAAGTTTGGGAATATCTTTCCCTGTGTAATATTTAGTTGTTTTGTATGCCAGTAGCTGGCATCACTGTCAAGCTGGCTTCAGTGTCAAGAGTTCTGTGCAAGCATGGATTGTTGATGTAACTGTTTAATGTTATCACCATCCATTTTCCAGAGTCAATGGCAAAACTTAATAAACACGAATGAGAGCAGGACTTTAGTTTACTGCTGTTCAGGACAGAGTGGAAATTGGCATCCAATATATTTGTTGATCCATTGCATTTGTGAGTAGACCTATTAAAGCTTTAAAGATATGGGTTCTATTATGCAAGTTAGGCATCAGGAGAAGAAGAAACCGAAAATTAGTTTTGCCATTGTTTAAGTATTTAGATTGTCTGCACTCCTTAGAGTCATGAGTGTCATCTTCCTCATTTGCACAACACTCAGCCCACTTCCAGTGTTTAATAGTAAAGGCAGATAAATATTTATCTACTCCTGACAAAGTAAAATACACATACAAGCAGGAATATTATGAAAAAAACAACATGCATATAGAAAAACATAATAAGTAATATACCAAAACACAAATATACCTGTCACTAAGTTATATCACAACACAGACTCAGACAACTATAACGTCACCATTTATATGGCTGCAATGCTTTACTCCATACAATGGTCTCCTGATAAAAACTGGCCCATTTGGATAATTTATAAATAACTGTCTGCTACTTTACACAAGTGAAGAGAGAGAATATGCTATGCCAGATGCCTCTAAAAATTGCACTTGGATACTATCAAATTCACAACAATGCCCATGCATATGCAAATTTAACCAGCAGGTACATCTGCCTTTCAGGGTATACTGTACTGAATGGAAAAGATATTATTGTCCATAGCAATGCAGTTGTAGAACCTGAATTTTTCCAGCCATTAGTTTGATCAAAACAAGCCAATGTAGATATGAATAATGCAGATACCGTCTAGACCCATCAGGCTATTCTGTAGTGCCTTGAAGAAGGTTCAAGAACTAAATATTCATGGAAACAGTGAATACTATACAGAAACCAGTGAAGGACAAGAGCAGCCCATTATGTGTATCAGATATAGATTTCAAAACTAAATGGATATTATCCATAATATTATTTAGGTATTAAAATTTTATTTTATTTTTATATTAGTCTTTGTTCTGACTCCAAGTGGCAAAATGGTGGCTTTTTAATTTATATTAAAGCAAGGCCAAAAATTAACATAGGGCTATGTTTCTCAGTTTTTGGGATACCAAACTTGACACTTTAAAGAGTCCCCATTTCCACAGGACAGGTGCATCCACTACTTCCTGATAATCAACTTCCTTTAAGGGGTTTCAATTATAGTACCTAAGAATTGAAGCATCCACAATTACTTGTCACTTTTGAAAAGCTTGGCCATAAGATCAAATGACAGGCACAGAAAATAGAAATGAGAAATACACAGTAGAGTGAAACAGAACAAAATACAGAGAAACAATACTGCCTTTAGACAGTCATGGCAGCAGTAATATTTCCTTCATATTTTGGAGAGGAGACAGGTGTCAGACAACTGAATTTGAAGTCTGTTGCTCATGGACAAGTGGTCAAAATTTCCTTTCCCCCAGCCTTTTTGGATTCTTTGCACTGCATAAAGTCAATATAATAATTCCTATTAAAAAGTAAAAACACAATGGGCTTAATTGCCTCTGTAAAAACAAGAGGACGTCTACGATGCAGAAGAGGATTTGTGAAGACTGTACAGCAGAGATCTGTTCTGCAAGGACTCCCTACATTCTAATGTGAATAAGTGTTGGGAGCAGGGTAAGTGGATCTGCAACTATACACAGCTAATGTGATGTCTGTGGACAGTTGCTCCATAGACTGTAATGTAACGAGGAGGATTGTTTTCCCTTTTTCCCCTGACTCTGGTCTTCTCTAGAAGACGCATTTACCTGGGCTGTATTCTGGGTCTGGGATTTGACCCTAAAAGAATATGTACGTATGTCTATTCTAGTGAAATATATTTAGCAGAAGAATATTAATCCAAAAAAAAATTCTACTTTGTTTCCTCTCACTTGGTTAGCTCTTTAAATTCTTCATATTCTTGTTTCAAACTTGCCAGTTCACTCTGAGTATGCAGAAGGCGTGCTTTCAGCCTCTCAAAAGACGCCAATGAATTGGTTTCTGTTGATGTGGTGGTGGTGTACAACTGATGACCTAAGAAACAAACAGATACACTCTGAAATTGTTCGGAACAACTCTCAATCATAATAATCTCTATCAACAAAATAAGGACAATTCTTTGAACATTCCAGCAGCTCAGACTAAGCTAATGGACACTAACAATAGTCCACATGAACATAAGCACTATGTAATTATTTGTTATTTGTATTACTGTAACACCTAATTGTGAAGCAGAATCCCACTAACCCTAACCCTAACCCCAAAGAACTTACAATCTAAGTATAAGACGAGGTAACAGATAAATACAGAAAGTCTTATGAGGAAGAATAAGGAAACAATTAGAAAATATTGGTCAGCATGATAAGACAATGGTTGCAGCACACCAATGGTTTAACCCAGTGGCTCTAAACCTTTCCAGTCTACTGTACCCCTTTCAGGAGTCTCATTTGACTTGTTTACCCCAAGGTTCACTTCAAAACTACTTGCTTACAAAATCAGACAAAGATAAAAAAGTATCATAGCACACTATTGCTAAAAATTGCTTACTTTCTCATTTTACAATATATTTATAAAATAAGTCAATTGGAATATAAACATTGTATTTATATTTGTGTATAATATACAGCAATATAAACAAGTCATTTTCTGCATGAAATTTTAATTTGTATGACTTCACTAGTGGCTTTTTACGTAGCCCATTATAAAACTAGGCAAATAGCTAGATGAACTGATGTACCCCTGGAAGACCCGAGTACCTCAGAGATACACGTAGCTGTGGTTGAGAACTACTGGCTTAACTATTGTTAATTTTTTTTTAGGCATCACAAAAAAGGATGAAATGGAGAACAAATATATATTAGAAAGTACTACATAGTAATATCACATGCAGTGAAAATGGGCGCTTTTAAAGAATGTTTTCAACAATGCTCTGTGGTAGATTAAACTGATGAAAATTAAATTGAAATAAATTAAATTAAAAAAATTAAAATAAGTTTTGCAGAAGTGTTTCACTTTGAGATATGTGCATTTTGTATTACATTTAGGTAAACAGAGTGCTTATACAACATCTTAAGTTTTTCATTAAAATTCTTTACAAATATGATTTTAATAATGTTAAATTATCAAATTCATATGATAAAATATTTTAAACGGAAGTGCTTCTGGTTAAGTGCTGATGAAAATACTTAGGGTTTCTCAAATATATGCAAATTATTACACACTTAAGTATTGTCTTATAAAAGGAATATTTCTTAGTATATTTTTACCTCCATTATTTTTCTCTGTGGCCGAAGCTTCCAAGAAAGCTTTTTCTAGTTCTGCAATAGTCTGAGCATCAAGTTCTTCAGCCCTTCTCACTGACTGTAAGGAACGAAGTCGTTTGTTCTCCTCTCTGAGGCTGTGATTCTCCATGGCATACTTAGCAATTCGTGGGTGTTGCTCCACCTATCCATATGTGACATGCAGATATTTGTTGAAGAAATGCAAAAAAAGCCTGTTTTGTAAACTATGCATTTCACAGAAGATTCAGTATACAGGGCAGCCCATCTGTCACATTTCACAAGCATTATATTGTACATTACAAGGAAAAGAATAAAAGGGCTTCCCTAAAGCAGAGGACTGTTCAGATTTCTTAGAGTTGGCAAACTGATTTTATTACTTTGCTGGAATTTACTCTCAAAATGTATACATGAGTAAGTAATGGTCAAAGGGATAATCAGAAAAACCCCATTTTTAAACATTTTGTAGGAATGCAGAAGGGAAACAATTTTAATCCTGATCATTACATATGAACTTCTTCCTCTAGAAACATTAACAAAAAATTAGCCTATAATATGTAAGGTTCAACTACAAAATTATTAGAGTCATCTATCTTTCTGTTCCATTTTTTAAAACAGGGCTGAGTTTCCTAAGTGCAGTGGTAAGATCTTTCTTTAACATCAGGAAGCCTAACGATGATTTAAACCAAATAGCAAACGTACAATAATTTCAAAGTTTCGGGAAATGGGTAGATTATTCCCATGATAAATTTTACCTTTGATCTACATAACAACAGTGATAAAGGTCAGTCGTTTCATTCTTTTAAAAATAAAGATGCTCTTTCTTTTTGTGTTGTTCATTAGCTTCATCAGATTGTTTTGGAATGAAACAATAAGTAAAATTGTCTACCTGTTCTCTCAGACTCTGCAGTTCCTCCCTCAGTTCATTGATGAGATCATCCTGCTCTTTGGGTACTAAATTGCCACGAGATTCTTTGTGTAGTCTCTCCAGGCGAACTATATGGTCCTCCCGGAATTTAACAATCATTTTATTGGACTGAATGAATTTCTCCTTTTTGCCACAAAGATCTTCTAGTTGAGCAACTTTTTCTAACAAAGTCTTAAAACAATAAATGCACTGATTTAGTTGAGTAGTTGATGGAGGAGGAAGGAAAGGACAGTGACAGATTGAATCTCCAAATAGAAGATGTACATAACACAGACTTAAACAAGTGATACCATATAGCCCATAATAATATTGGATGTACAAAATTAAAACAAGATTTTATTATCCAATTCATATTTTTAATAAGTGAAATTGACCTTGTGACTTAAATAATAAGATTGTGCACCAGAGCAAGTTGATTTTTTTTTAAAGCAGCATTTTCTTATGCTTTTCCTTTATATCTAACTTGAGCATTACCTTAAAAATTCATATTTGTACTAGTTTATAATATTTCCTTCTAGTGACTATAAATTTACTGTTTCTGTAAACAGATTTTTTTATTTAACAATGCAGGACAATCTCAAATGTAGTGGGCTTCGGTAGGCTTACTCATCCTTAATGCTAATAAAACAAGAAGTGGGCACTATAGAAAATGCAGTGACTTCATACCTTCTTTTCACTTTCAGATTTCTCCAAGAACAGCATTGCCTCAAGAAAGTGCTTCATGTAATTTGTATTTTCCTCACCTTGTCCAAGAGCAGCTTAACAGAAAGTTAAAGAATGAAACATCATATTAAGATGCAGGAAAAATTAAATATTTTGTATGTTTAACAACTATATTCATAGAGTGTTTCCAATGCTTCATTTAACCTAGAATAATTTATTGAACAAAAAATTAAGGAAATATTTGTATTATATTTATAGAACACCTCACTACTGATACGATTAAGGTCTTTCAGTTTATAAAATATAAAACTTACACAATTAAAGTTAACATACAAAGTTGTACCCAATGAGTAAAGGGGTTTTGAATTTAGTTTTCTTAAAAAAAAAAATGTGTTCAGCTTAGGAAGAATGCAAAATATTGAATTAGATTTAAATGCTATTTTTAGGATTTTATAACCTGAAATTGGCATTACTAATATTATATTCTGTGCGTAATAAAGTGCACTATATTAGATATTTATAGGATACTATTCACCATGATATCTAATGTATCAAAGACTGTCCCATTATGATTAGAGCTGAGTTAACTGATTTTTCAGTTTTGGGGCAGAATGAAAAAAAAAAAGTGAAAAAAATTCTAGTTTAAAAAATTTGTTTCTTCAAGTCAAACAACTAAAAAGGATTGTGTTTCAAATCAGTCAGAATATTTTGAGTTGGTTCAAAAGGAATTTTTTTCAATTAGTTTCAAGTTAACACAAAACATTTTAGTCAATTTGAAACACAATCTTTTTGTGTTTCTCATTTCATTTTTGCTATTTTGGGTGGTTTTTACCCTTTTGTCCACAAAAAACTCAAATAATAACAACACACACATTTTAAATTGAAATGCCATTTCAAATTGAAAACAATTCAAAATTGAAAAAGTTGAAACAAAATGGCTTTAAAAATTGTTTTTAACTGAAGTCATTTGTTAAATTCAACAAATAGCTTCAGACCCCCCGCCCAAATCAATCAAAAATATTTCTTCCACCTCTAGCTAATATATATAAATGCCATTGTGTTTTTAAAACTGCTAATGATGATAATCCATATCTTTATTACTACAGCTCAAAATGTGTCGAGTCTTAATTGCTCAGACTACACAAGTCTATTGTGTCAGCTCTCAGAAAAAGACTTTCCTTTTTTTAAAAATGTGTAAGATCATTTTAATGGATTTAAAACATCACCCTTTATTTTTCCAAATTCCAGGCTACTGCATCGGAAGTAAAATGAAATTGTTGAGATTTCTGCATATAGCTAGACATAATAGCATGTGACTGATTCAATATCACATTAGTCATTACCACATATTGCTTTTATGATTTAAACTCTGAATTCATGTGTAGCAGCAGATGTTTGATTTTTTTTTTTTTATTATTATTTTTTTTTGCTAAAGCTGTGCAAAGATGTTTTATTTATATTAGTCAAGTCTTAATTGTAGTAACTCCTGATCCTGTATTGAAATCCTTTGCGTCTTGTCAAGATCAGGCCACAATTGGAATAGGAACACAGTAAGAGCTATGGGGCCAAGATTACTACAATGGTAATAAAATACTCTGGGGTAGCATATTTCAGTCAGGGAACTACACTTAATAGAAAGCTATATCATGATCTGTGTAGCAGATACAACAGTTCAGTGAAAAACTAAAAGTCAAGTTTGAAGAGTAAAAAAAAAAAAATCCCAGTAACTGAAAAGTTTAAAAGCTACTTTTCACTTGAGAATGCTGGGACTTCCTGTTCTTTTGTTTCTCCTACCTCTTGAAATAGCAATATCCTGAGTAGGTTGCCCTAAAGTAAGTTGAGCAAGCTGCTCTTTCAATTTCTTCACTTCAGCTTGGAGCTGGCTCACATTCCCTTGGGTGTCTTCATTTATCACAGCCTTTTGTAGGAATTTTAAAAGAAAATATTAAAAG